>RJWT010037171.1:0-13123 GCA_004365215.1 Cuniculus paca | reverse complement strand
CAGATGCACGGTCCACACTGGTCCAAACTGGCTCAAAATTCCCCCAGTCTGAGCCTGCAAGTTGATGTCATGAGTTCTTCTGCGTGGTATGGGCTATCTTGTGTACCTTGGCAAAGAGAAAACCCAACATTCCTCTGGTGGGTTTGGATCTACAAGCACTCCTCCCAACAACCCCATGCAGAATGCTGCTATGGTCCAAATCTGGAGGCCATTTTATAGTTTTCTGTGTAATGTGTTGCCCTCCTGTTCCCAGAGGCATAGACAGAGATGTATTCCCTGATTCAGAGGAGTATTCGGATCATGGCCACTTTACCCTGCAAGTTTACAATCAGCTCCCTGACTTGAGAGAAATTGTTCCTAACTCAAATCCTGAATTCATCCCACAAGGTCCTAATAAGCATTAGAACTTATGCTTGACCCTGAGCCAGTTCAAGCAGATCCACAGGGGAAAACAACAGTACTATCTGCAAGACTCAGTCTCTAATGCATGCTTTTTTTGTGATCACTGAGGCCCTAATTTTGAACATTTTTTCCCATTTTCTGTATTTTGTTATGAGTACATAGCAGAAGTTTGCATGTCCACTGATGACATAATAAGGCTTTGATGTAAATGATATTGAACACATTCACAAATCTAAGGTTTTAGCAGAATCTGCCACTGCAATGAACATTTCGATAACTATTAAAGTTTTCTGACCATCAGTTAATTTTCAATGAAATGAGGATGTGATGATTAGATCACTTCATCCTTGAGTTGCAATAAAAATTAAATGATACTCTAAATACAAACTATAAGAAGTAACAGATAAAAACTATCCACTTATTCATTCATTCATTCATTCACTCTCAAAGTTAAAGAGCCCCTAATTATGTATTTTGGAGAACTAGTCCCTGGGGATACTAGTCAAGTGAGTTAATCAAGTATAAATGAAATAACCATTCTAACATTTTGACAACGGCAATAAATTAGGAAAGGTGTGTGGTTTAAGATTCAGTTTCTTTATGATGACCCTTAACTGGACCATGAAGAATGCAGAGAATTTAACTAGGTAAAAGGATATGGGGGGAAATATTAGTGACCAGAAACAGCAAAAGTCAGGGTGGAACATGCCAGATACCAGTAAGCCAGTGAGGTTGCGTCAGGGAGAAGGATGAGATGGTAGAGAATAAGGTTTGGGGAGCAAATATATATACATGTATTGCTTTTTTGTTCAGAATGAGGAGGTTTTGCTTTGATCTAAAAGCTATGAAATTTTGAGAGTCATGAGAGGAATTTGGAGGATAGTTACAAGATCAGATTTGTAATTTTTTTCCAATCAGTAGTATTACATATGTAATTTCCAATGAGAATAGAGTGGGCCAATTACTATTTCCTCATAACACCAATGAATGATGGTAGAGAGAATAAGCCCTGCTGCACCCAGCCTGGCAGCCAGTGTGATGGGCGGGATGCCTTTCAGTAGGGACAGCCTTCTGCTCATCCCACGCAGTTGCTAGAGTAGCATGTATGATGGAACAGGGTTTCTTGATTGTTCATTATAAGATTCAGAGGCTGCTAGCAGAGCATTGATGTGTGCCCCATCCATTTCCCACATAAAGACCTCAAAGTTGTCAGCAGCCTCCTTATTGTTGATGTCTGCCTTATACTACATGTTCCCCTGGGTCTGCCAAATCCACAGCTTGGTGAGGATGTTTGCCACACAGCAGGTGTGGGATAATCCCTAAGTCTTGGCTCATGTCCAAATCAATAGCTATCATTTCCCTAGGATAGTTATTAAGTAATCCAGCAGATACTTGGAGATCTCTATCTCAGTAGCACCACCACCAACAATCACTGTGTCATTTCTGATGGCCCTTCTGATGATCATGATGGCCTCCTTTAATAACCATTCTGTCTCCTCCCTAAGCTGGAGGATGAAGATGCAGGTCTTGGCACTGGGGAAGGCAGTGAAAACATTACACCATTTGCCTCCGATCTGGGTCTTTTCAAACATTTGGCAGAAGTCCAGCACATGTGCTGACAGAACATTCATCTGAGTCTGAACCAAACCTCAACAGGCTATGACTGTCCTCTTCAGATCCTTCTCATGCACCCGACTGGCACAGAACATGTCTCTGTTGGAAAACTACTGGGTGGTCACATCCAAGTAGGGTTTCACCTGCTTCAGAAACTTTACAGCTTCCTGTATCACGGAAGTGGTACCATCGTTGACTTTTGCATCTTGAAATTTGGCAAAGTCCACTAAAGTTTGTGCTGTGAGATAGATGACAATAAGTAGTTTCAGAATTCTGGTTTCATCACTAGAAATTGCTTCTTTACCTTAATCTTCTGCTGTAAGCTTCTCATGCCACAGCAACTGAGGGTGGTTGCTGCAGCCTCAGAAATCACTTGGAACATTCTCCTGTTACTCATAAATGAGGGAAGTCTTGGAAGTTACCAGTCCCCTTTTTCTATAAGAAAACTTGGTTAGGCCTCATTTTGGAACCTTATCCAGTGGCCTGCTCCTCTGCTCACTTCATGCCCAGACTACCCCTCATCCCACAGTGCCCCATGGCAGAGAAGTCTCCAGAAGATTTCCAAGCTCAGATTTGCATGTTGAGACTGTTCCTCTAACAGATATTTGGCTGCCTATCTTGTTTAATTCCTTGACTTCATCTGACATGAACCTCACCACAGACTTGTTACTCTGCAGGGATGGTTAATCTACTTGGAAGCAGGTATATTCGGGTTTAATTTCTAATACTACCATTTACCAATTATATAAACTTCCAGATGTATTTAACGTTCAAGTCTCCATAGTCTTTTTTTTTGATCAGCAAAAATCATTTCATTCTTTAAGATAGACAGATAGAAAAAATATGGCAAAATATAAACAATTATTTAGTTTGAATGGAGGATAGAGCTGTTTATCATATAGTGCCTTTAACTTTTCAAAATATTCAAAAATTTTTAATGCAAATTTTAAAAACTACTGTAGCAGACATTTTAGAGCAATGGTAAGTTTTACAGAAATCTGAACAGATAGGACACAATTCCAGGCTACCTTCCTTCTGCCATTCAGTTTCCTGTACAATTAGTATCTTGCCTTAGCATTGCACATATGTTAAAACTGTTGAGTTAATATTGATAAATTATCAACCGAAGTCCATGGTTTTCATTACTGTTGGAATTCTGCGTTATACTAGTCTATGAATTTTTACAGGTGCTTAATGTATCTATCATTACTATATAATAAAGAAAAAATTCACTCTTCTAAACATCACCTGTTTTAGTTTTTATTCCAATTTCTTTTTCCCCTAGCAACCACTGATGTTTTTAATGTCTCTAAAAATTTGCTTTTAACAGAATGTCACACTGTTGTAATAACATATTACACTGTCTTTCCAGATTGACTTCTTTCACCACACAGTATTCACTGAAATTTTTCTATGTCTTTTTATTTTGTTAAATAAAAGTTAAAACAAATTTCATACCAAAATAATAGAATAACAACAGTTAATACATTGCATATTGTTATGTTCAAAGTAGTTATCAGAGTACAAGATATGGGCATAAAAAATTCTCCAATTGATATTAGCATGAACCTTCCTTTTCAATGAACTAAGAGACACTAATAGTATAGCTACCTTGCATTTTTCACCTTCATTCGTTCCTTCCTTCCCCCTTTCCCCCAATCTTGTTCCTTTTTCCATTTAAACAATTACTTCCCATTTTACAATATCCATCTATATGGCTGAGTAGTATTCTAGTGCATAAAAATATCACAACTAAATCTACAAGTCTTTTAGTGGACTTTGTGGAATCTTATACATAGAATATCATATCACCTGTGAATAATGATAACTTAACTTCCTACTTTCCTATCCTTATTTCTATTAAGTCTCTTGTCTAATTGCTCTGGATAATGTTCCAGGACTATATTGATTAAGAATGGTAATAGTGGACATCCTTGTCTTTTTCCTGATTTTAGAGTGAAGTTTTCAGTTTTTGTCCATTTGATACGATGTTGGCCGTTGGTTTGTCATAGATGGCTTTTATCAGATAGAGGTAGAGATCATCTATTCCAATATTCTGTAGGGTTTTTATCATGAATGAGTGTGGGACTTCATCAAAAGCTATTTCTCCATCTATTGAGATGATCATGTGATTTTTGTCTTTGAATTTGTTGATATGTTGTATTACATTTATTGATTTGTTTATGTTGAACCATTTCTGCATCCTGGGATGAATCTCAGTTGGCCATGGTGTAAAACCTTCTTGATGATTTGCCTCATTCTGCTTGCTAGGATTTCATTGAGGATTTTTGCATATATGTTCAATAGGGAGATTGGCCTATAGTTCTCTTTTTTGGTTGGGTCTTTCAATGGTTTTGCTATCAGGATCATACTTGCCTCCAGAAATGTATTATGGAGAATTTCTTCCTTTTCAATTTCATTTAAGAGTTTGAAGAGTATTGACATTAAAACCTTTCTAAATTTCTGGTAGAATTCAGAAGTGAATCCATCAGGACCTGTGTTTTTCTTTGTTAGTAAGTTTTTAATTATGACTTCAATTTCATTAACTGATATTGGGTTATTCAGATTTTTTACAACTTCTTGACTCAGCTTTGGTATTTCATATATATGTAGGAATCTGTCCATTTCTTTTGTTTTCCATCTTGTATGAGTAAAGATTTTCAAATTAGGTATTGATGAGCTTCTGAATTTTCACAAGTTCTCTAGTGATTTTGTCTTTTTCATTTCACAAATTAGAGATTTTCTTTCCTTTTTTATAAGATTGACTATGGTTTTATCAATTTTATTTATTCTTTCAAAGAAACAACTCTTTGATTCATTAACTCTTTGCATTTTTTTTCTCAAATTGCATTAATTTGTGCTCTGATCTTTATAATTTCTTCCCTTGTATGGGTTTGGGTCTTGACTTACTCTTTTTTTCCTTGAAACTTGAGGTGCAACATTAATTTGTTTATTTATGCTCCTTCTATTTTTCTGATGTGACAATTCACCACTGTAAATTTCCCTCTTAGTATTGCTTTTATTGCATCTCACAGGTTCTGGTGTATGGTATCTGCATTTTCATTTAGTTGTAGATATTGTTTAATTTCTTCAATTTCGTATGTGACACATAGATCATTGAGGATGGTGTTATTTAATTTCCATGTGTTTATGGTGCTTTTGTGATTTCTTTTGTCATCAATTTCCAATTTCATTGCACTATGGTAAGATAATATATGTGGGATAATTTAGTTTCCTTTGCATTTAATTAAGCATGATCTATGGGTTAGTATATGGTCTATTTTAGAGAACATACCACGTGCACTTCACAAGAACATGTATTCTGGTGTTGTGTGGTGGAACACTGTGTAAAAATCTATTAAGTCCATTTCTTTTCAAATTTGGTCTAGTTCTGATATTTCTTTTCTGATTCCTTGTACAGTTTTTCTCTTTGGTACAATATGGTATTAGGGTCCCCCATTACATTTCTGTAATGCTTATTTGATTTTTCATGTCTGTTAAGATTTGTCTTATATAGTTTAGTGCTACCATATTTTGGTGCATATATATTTATGATTTTTATCTCTTCCTCTTGAATTTTTCCTAGCCAGTATATAATGACCTTCTTTATGTAGTTTTATCATTTTTGGTTTGAAGTTCACATTGTCTGCAAACAGAATAGCTACCCCACTTTTTTGTGGTTTCCTGTTGCAAGGCAGACTATTTTCCATTCTTTGACTTTCAGTGTACAAATTTCCTTCTGAGGAAATAAAAAGAAAGAAAAACAGAAGGAAACAAGCATTTCTTTTTGAGGTAGATGTGCCTTTTGCATCTTGTTTCTTGATCCACTCTGCCAGTCTGTTGTTGTTCTTGAAATTGTGCTCATTTTTATCTCTTTCTAGAATATCTTTTAGTACTCTTTATAGGGTTGATTTGTTGGTCATGAATTCCTTCAGTTGTTCTTTGTCATGGAAGTATCTTACTTCTCCATTAATTTTGAAAGATAGTTTTTCAGGGTACATCAATCTGTGTTTCAGGACTTGACATACTTCACTCCAAGCTCTTTTTTACTTGAGAGTTTGTGTTGAAAAGTTGGCTGTGATTCTAATAGACTTTCCTTTTAGGTGATCTGTTTCTTTTCTGCAATGCTTTTAATAATCTGTTTTGGACTGAGTTTCTCAGGTCTTGATTATTATATGTCTGGTGTAGATTTATTTTGGTCATGGCTATTTGAAGTTCTATATGCCTCACTTATCTGTATGTCAGAATCAGTTCCTATGCTTGGGAGTTTTTCTGCTGTTACTTCAGTAGTCTTTCGGTATCATTTGTGTTGGCTCCTGCTTTTACATTTACACCTATCAATACTACAAAGGTTTTCTTTGCTCCATCTTGCAGCTGTTGAATTGTTATTTCCTGATCCCTTGTTATTTTTAAGAGATAGTTCCTCTCATGATCACTAGCCACAATCCTGTCTTTATGGTCTGAAAGTCTATCTTCAGTTTCATTCAAGAGATTTCCCAAGTTTCAGTGAAATTTTCAACCTCCTGGATATCTCTTTGAATGCGTTTCATGCATTTTACTTCTTGCCTATATTGTTCATTCAAGTTTTCCATTATTTTTCCATGCTTCTCTATTTTTTATTATCTATGTCTACTCCAGATTTGCTGTGCTATTCCTTCATTTTGGTTGTCATTTAATTTTTTATCTGAGAGATTATTTCTGATCTGATTTCCTCTATAACCTTAGAGATCTGTTTCTTTACTTCAGTTACCGTCATTTTAGAAATTTCAAGTGTTTGTATTCCATTTTCGTCTATGTTGATGTCTTCTGGACTTGTTCTGGGTGGGCTGGAAGTCTAAGATTGCATTTTGTTACTGTGCCTTGTCATTTTCTATTTCAAAAATTTTTTATTTAGTTTTCTGTGTTGATCCTTGTAAATTTTTTGTAGTAAGTAGGTATATCACTAGTATCAAGGTTTCTCTATGAAAAGTCTGTTCTTTAGGGATGTTTTCTGTGTGCAGGAGGTTTTTGGTTTGTGCCTGTCACAGATCCTACCTTTTTGATTAAGAATTGAATGTTGTTATCTGTTTTGGTCAGTCCCCAGTCCTTTGGTGTGGGGGTGTGGTGAGGTTATTACCCCAGAGCTTCCCAGTATAGCTACAGAAGGGAGAATAACTGATGACAACTGATATGATATCCTAGATAAACTAGTAAAATTAGCAATAATAATAGCATCAAGCAGCTTGGAAACTGACAAACTGTGGTAACAATTAATTTTGTACCTTGAACCATAGGAGCAAAATCTACAGTTAAATATCAGAACTGATAATAAATTAGGAGTTTGCATGCAAAGTGTTTCCATTTGGCAGAATTATTTTACCCTGTGGTCATGAAAATTAATGATAGTGTATAAAATAAAGATAACTAAAGAGCAGAAGCAAGGCCAGAGGGTAAATGATGATCATGAAAGCTTTAGGAAACTAAAGAAGAGGCAGAAAAGAAAGAATTAAGGAATAAGCAAGGGATTACCTGAATTTGATTTCTGGGTTTGGGAGATAGGATTAGTTTTCTCTGGTTGGAGTTTTCCCCAGCTTTTTAACAAAGAGAAAAAAAGACAAGAAAAAACAAGAGAAAAAAAAGGGTGGCCCCATCCACATGATTTTATTCTGTGTTTCTTTGTCCTGAAACACAAGCTGGTTCACCTAAATTATCACCAGTTGGTTCATGTTGTTAATGTTGCTTTAGACTTTTCCATTCCACTAGTCTTGCCTGTTCATTGTGTGCACCCTATTCAGGGTCCTACAATGTGGCTGGCATTCCCCATGCTGCCTGGTCCCACTGATGAACTGGTGGAGGGAAGCCAATCACCTGGATTCTTCCTGGTCAGTTGCTGGGTCCACAAAGTAGAGGGAGGGGCCAGTCACTTGAATTCTTCTTCCCAGACCAGTTGTCAGGTCTTACAATGTAGGGGAAAAAGCCAGTCACCTGGTTTCCTCCAACAGGACTGGTTGCTGGGTCCTCTTTTCTATGTTTTTGTGGTTTCATAATTTCTTTTAACTTTCCAGGTGCTTTTGAGAAATCTGTTGCAGTCTTTTCAGGCTGAGTTACAGGTTAGAGACATAAATAATCACTCTCTAGTGTTCAAGTTTCCATATTGTAATCTTTAGAAAGGAATAAATTAATAATATGGATAAATGAATCCTGTGAGTTAATGATATTACAGTACCCATGTAATTACAGACACTTCAATCAATAAATGTATGTTTTAGTTATTACTTCTGCCAAAAAATTACTCTTGAAATCATAGTTTGGGATAATGTATACTTTAGCTTTGTTTCTCAATACAAAATGTATTAGTGATTCACTACCAGTAGAAGATGCTATTATATTTATTTACTATACATGGAGTGGGTTTGCCTTAAACTACCATACATGGAGTGGGTTTGCCTTAAACTACTTACTTCGGCAAACTGTTTTCAGACTTCTAAAAATAGTGCCCAGTCTATTATTCTACTTAGTCTTATTTTAACAGATATAAGGACTTTTGCCAAATTAAACACTATAACATGATTTCAGGGCCTAAGACAAGAGGTATGCATGACTTAATTTGGTTGTATTGGCAACCCCATCAGTCATAGCCAATCAATTCAGACAGCTTCTTACTGGATGGCACTTATCTTTACAACTGAATAGTGTGGATCAGGATAAAGTATGCATATCTGGTTTTGCACTTCTGAAAAACTGTTTGCCCTACTCAAATAAGGTATTGAATTCAATAATAACAAGCAGTGATATTCAGTAACTATGTTCCAGAAGTTATTTAAATGAAAGTGGCCACTTTTGAGTAAGATGCAATGGGACATATCAGGTGGAATTTGACCGACAAATGGTGAAATATCAAAATTTATTTTGGGGAGAAATTAGGATTCTCCTCACAGTCTCAAAGCTTTCTTCTCTAATCACAGTGCAGACACTATCAGTGAACAAAGAATCTTTGTATTATTTCCGAGTTTCTCCCATTGTCATTCACTGTGACAAAGTGCTGGCCAGTCTGACACAATGATGAATCACTCCAGACATTGAGTTTTCACATGACTGTCGAGGGCTCTCAGTATATTCTGTCATCTGGAAATGCCACAGACTGACACTGGGTGCTCAACTCATGAACAAAGATGGGGTTTGGCAAAATTAAACTCATGAATTTTAGAGAAAAGATATGTATAAAAAACATTTATTGCCTCCCTTTCTACCATGTCCTCATGTACAATTGATTCAAATGCCCATTAAGCAAATCATTTTCCAAATCTCTTCTTCTCTATACTCAGTTCAAGTGAGTAGGACCTGAGAGTTAAGACTGAGAAATTGAGATGTTAAACAAATATATTTATTTATTTATTTATTTATTTATTTATTGTTTTTAATATGAAATAATATGTTAGCTGTCTTTATTCTTTATCCTAGAAATCTTAACATATAGCATAATTCTTCATTAATAATTTTTTAAACTGATTAAATCTTATAGACCTAATGCTGAGTGATGAATTGACGCATAGTTCAATTCAAATGTAGACTTGTAATGTCTACCTTGACTTCCTGTTAGAGAGCTTGTCAATATACTAGTGTTTCAAATCCATTTTCTCTGTAAAAAATGTTGCAGTTTTCTGATTATTATTCACAAAGTCTTCCTGAGTTATTTCTGCTCCTGCACAATATTCATGATAGCAATTTGATACCTTAGCAGTTTCAAGGTTATCTAGTGATTGAAAATCCTACTGCTTACTTCAAGGTGTAACATATACAACTGTGCTGTCATCCATTATAGGAGTATAATAGTTTTTCGTAATACCTTTCATGAACTGCTGATTTAGAAGTGTAGGCCTAACTTCTGAAGGTGCTTATCAGTCTCCGTCTGAGAAGTATTGCTTTAATGGAAAACATCAGCGTAGGACTGTGCTACTTCAAAAAAAAAAAAAAAACTAACTTTCATTTCTCTCTTAGTGTTACAGCCCCTACCTTATGAAGTCATTATAGTACATTTGCAAGAAATAAAAAACAAACACAAGCTATGGATATCTGTTCTTTTGAAGGATCTTAATCAGAAAGGAATCATAGAAGGAAGTATTGGATTTTGCAAATTTTGGAAATTAACTTAGTAGAAAGGAATTGTTCAGAGAGATGAAATATGAGATTTTGCTAAAGTAAAATACATAAAAGTCAAGTGAATTCACAATGATGCTGGGAGATAAAAAACAATCATTATCTAAGCCCCTGTCCCCCTTCTACACACTGCTCTGCCTACACATTGCATTTTGGTTTAGAGGTCTCTGGTTGGAGCAGAGGGCAGCTTCAGTGAATTTAGAAGGTGGCATCTGTTTAAGTAACAGATGTCTGTGTCACCAAGGTGCTATGTTCTTACTTTTATATATGGGGAAATTGCTGCTGAAAGAGTTTTATTGTCTTTATGCAAATGAAAATATCATATTCTCCTCCTTAAAGGGTTCTGTTAGCCTGATATGGATTCACAATAACCATAAAGGACTTTAACTTCTCCATTTAAAAAAATTTGGATTCAGATAAAGTTTCTTATGCACTGCCAGTTATGCATGAAATGAGGTTTGGAATTGTGGACATACTTCCTCTCATTTAACAAGGCACCACTGAATCGAAGCAAATTGAGCTGGTTACGATCTGGTGCCGAACCTTCACCCAGATAAATCATCTACTGTAGCTCCAAGAGGACCTGCCCTGGAATGATGCTCATACCCTGTAGGTAGCTCTAAAGCTGAAAAGGGCTTGCTTTAGGGATTTATTTTAATATAGTTCATTTAGATCTAGGTTTATAGAAATTACTTGCTTCTTTTATTTTTCAGGAAACATGAAGGAGGGTAGTGTAATCTAAAGTCATCCTCCAACTTGACACATAAAACTAATTGTTACAAATTTTCTAAGTGACAAAATAGAAAATATGCATAAAGAACTGCATTTCTGCTTCATACCAAAGTATGACAGTTACTTCAAAGAAAAATACTTGTGGGCTTGAGTTGCAATTTCTTTCATGAAATGATATATTTACCTGAAAATACAAAAAAGACAAGTCAGGAAGGTTAGAAAAACTATTTAAGGTTAGATATTTAGGAGATGTCATGAAAATAAATAAAAGTATTTCACTTCTAGGAAAATGACTACTAGGAAAATGATGAAAACCTTGTATCCATCATCATGGACTTAGTAACCTCATATTTAAAGATTTTTCTCATGAAATTGATTGTATCATTAATAAATATGGTATCTTGATATTGTGAAGTGAAATGTGTCAATATTTGAAAGATTTGCATAATTCTGTCAACCAGCATTTGCTAAGTCAACTATGTATGATATTACAGAATCATGTATGGTAACAGATCCACTAAGTGCAATGGGTTGTAGTGTAACAGAGTAAGAAAAGCTCACTGATACTGTTTCATAATCCACTCATAACTAACCTTTAAGAAGCTATTACTTCTTGACTTCCAGTGTTCTCTCAAAAAAAGTATCTCTACTACTATCTGAAAAAGCTATTAGAATCATCCTTACTTTTCTACCTACATATTTTCTTTAGCTATTTCTACAAAGCAGTGTGCATTAATAAACTGAATGCAGAAACAGATATGGGAATTCAACTATCTTTTATTAAGCCAAACATTAATGAGATTTAGATCTGCAGATGTCCTCAGAGACTATTTATTAAGCTGATTGACTTATTAAGACAAATCTGAAGATTTTTCAAAATTAATTTCTTGTAGACAATTATAGAAGTTAGTTTTGTGAGCTCATAAAAAGTACTGCATTTTCCAAGAAGTAAAATTTCTTCCATACCCAGAGAAGTCATGTACTTGTGATAAATCAAGTATCCCTAAGCCACAGCAGCCAGTATCAGTAAGGTCAAATGAACATTAAGGCTTTCTCTAGCTTCTTAAAAACCCCAACCCAAAAGACTATTTCAAAAGAGTTCCTCTAGTTCTTCTACCCATAAATGTTTCTGAAACTATCAAAGTGTTTTCATGTATATTTGTGAATCTTTTGGGTCTACTGGGAGTCTCTGTCATGTTCCAGTAACTCAAAGCATAGCTAATGTTGTTAATGCTTTCCCTCGGGCTACTGAAAACCAGATAGACTTCATGTCATTGTCATCAAGTTGCATCAGTCATCACCACTCAGAAGAAGCTTCAATGAAAGTCATTTCTGTAGGAAATGAGAATGCAGTTGTCTTGGTTACTTTTTTCTCATTGCTGGGACAAAATACCTGACACCCAAAGTGAAGCAAGGAAAGGTTTATTTAGCTTACAGTTTCTGGAGATTTCAGTCCATAATCAACTGGCTCCAAGGCAGAGTGGCATGGCACAGGGGCAGCACTTCAAGGAAGCAGCTAGATCAAAAGGAAAATGCAAGCCTCTTCTCTACCCTTATATTGTACACAGAACACCCCTCAGCCCCCACCTCCAGGGTGGGTGTAACACTCACAAAATGTCCTTGCCTTCCTTTGCACAGGATGAGGATATTTACAAAGTGAGAACCCTGGCTCCCTGCTGAGTCTCTCAGTTAAAACTGTAAATTTCTCAAGTTGACACAATGTATCAACCATAAGAATCCACCCCTTGTCAACTTGGCAACCATACTTCTTTAAAGCACCTTCCAGATACCAAGACATGCTAATTCTTATCATTTTGCACTTTGAACATTATAATGCAATTTAACAATCCTTAGGAACCAGCATTAAGTCTATCAACACTATATTACATTATAAACATAACATTCTGTCCTTGGCCCTCCAAAGACCCACATACATCCCTTTGTGCAAAAGGCATTTAGTCCATCTGCAAGAGTTGCCAAAATCCTAAGTTTCAGCACTGCTGAAATGTTTAAGTCCCAAGTCTTCTCCAGCAAAGAAGGTAAACTCTTAGCTGCATACCCCTTTACAAATGAAAATAAAGTTAAACACTTCCAACATGCAATGGCACAATATAAACATTTTCATTCCAAAAATTACAAACAGGAGGGTACAAAGCATTGGGACCAAAACAAGTCCAAAATCCAGCAGGGTAAATGTTAAATTCTATAGTTGCACATCCAGCATCTGAAGCAGTCTGTG
>RJWT010037170.1:0-13110 GCA_004365215.1 Cuniculus paca | reverse complement strand
AAGTACTTTTTGAGCAAAGGATTTGTTCCTTCAGTTGCTGCTCTAAGTTTTGTACTTTCGTAGTTTTTCTAGACAATTGTTTGGTTTTTGTACTTTTGTACTTTTGTACTTTGAATTGGTAAAGCCATAGAGGCAGCATTTGGTTATGACTATATCATGGAAGCCAGTCTGAGTTGCTGGTATCACATAGACTTAGTTCCCAGGACATCCAGGTGGCACAATTTTTGCATCTCCACATGAGCCTCAAGGTTTGGGATCTTCATGGAAAGATCTGTGCTGCTAAATATTAAAGTCAACCAGAGTTACAAACAAGCTCCTTTGAAAGACCAGTTCTATTATTTATTAGCACTATCAGAGTACAGTGTCAGCCAAGGTAGTATTTGAAATTAATATACTATTTGATTATACTGATTGATGATTCCTACAGCTGGAGGTTTTAACATTCATTAGCCATAAAAACTGGTCATTAGTACTTTCCTTTATCAGCAAGCAAAGAATAAACAGAAATTCTAATAAAAATTCATCATGATGAATGTACTCCATACCTAAGCAACTATGATGACTTCTAGTATACTAGTTTAACTGTTGAACATTGGCAGCAGAAAGATTTCTGTTAGGAAATTGTAAAATAACCCTTAATTGATGTTTACATTGTGACTAGATTCTTTTAAATTTAAGCAGGCTATGCAGATAATCACTTACATAATCAGTATAATATAGCAGTAACTGGTACCCTGTAACTAATGGTTTCAGGAAGGATCGATAGCTTTAGGAAAGTTCCGCTATTGTGCTGCAGGTGAAGTTTTCTTCCCACAAACTGAGGAATATAAACATTATGATTTGTTTTTCAACCAGACAGTTCAAATAACTTTGAATTGCAATGCAAAAATGCTGACCTGTAATGGGATGACACCTCTATTTAACATGGCATGAATCCTTTGTAGTTTTAATAGCAAATTGTAAGGAATGATGAGAAAGAGAGAAAATGAGGAAAGCAGGGAGAATACTTTATTAATTGACTCAAGATAACTCTAGAATAATTCTACATACATTAAGAACTGTACCTACCTGGGCATGGTGGCACATGGGAGGCTGAGTGGGGAAGGCCACCATGAGTTCAAGCCCAGTTTGGGCTATTTAGATCCTGTTTTTGTTTTTGTTTTTGTTTTTTAAATAAAAGTCTGGACTACAGTTACCTAACATTGACTGCCTTCTTGGCACTTCACAATCATTAGCTCATTTATTAGTCATGGTAATCTTGAAAGATAGGGATCCCCCATTTTTCAAGTGATAAGACTAGTTTTAAATAGGTTAAGCAACTTTCTCAAAGTCATACAACTGGTGA
Source organism: Cuniculus paca (assembly GCA_004365215.1). Lineage (NCBI taxonomy): Eukaryota > Metazoa > Chordata > Mammalia > Rodentia > Cuniculidae > Cuniculus > Cuniculus paca. The sequence continues at coordinate 11,765 of RJWT010037170.1, read as the reverse complement.
GTAGCAAAGGCAGTGAGTCTGCTCACACTGAGCCATGTTCATCCACTGGGCTACTAGCCTAAGCACATGCTGAGCTACAAAGTTCCATTTGGATTTCTGTCTCTAGGTGAGCCCTTTAGGACCTGTCAGGGCCTGCAGCTGCAGGTGAGCCTGTCAAGATAGATAGATAGATAGATAGATAGATAGATAGATAGATATCACCTTTCTTGGCTCTGACATGAATCTAGAAAGATGGACAACAAGTAAGGATGGTGAAGGAATTCAGACAGGGTCCAGAAGCCTATATCGCTACCATATGCTAGAATGTGTCAAGTTCTACTGAAGTAGAGGTAAAACCAGGAAGTCCAAAGAAAGATCAAGTTTTCCAAGTAAGCAGGGAGAGAGCACTGGAAGGGAGCCTGGGCTACTGCACCCTTGGGAATCAGGAAATTCTTCACGTAGTTATTATTTTGGGGCTGGAGAAGAGATGAAAATGGATGAACCTAAGAAACAGAGGCAGAACCGATAGTAACCAGACCAGAGAACAAGGATCAAAGTATAAGCTCTGTAATAGAGAGAAATTGAGGAAGAGAGGGACTGAGAAATGTGTACAAGTAACTGCCCTGGAATACTCACAGTTAGAGAAAATCTAAGTGAGGAAACCAGTCAGCATTGCTCATTTGGGGTTAGTTGGAAGCAGGTTCAAGGTCTGAAGGGACAGAAGCCCTGAAAGAAGAAGAGGGGATAAGTAAGAACCCCTGGCTCATAGATGCTTCTATATGCTGGCTATAACTCTATTCTAAGTCCCTAGACCAAATCTGCTTCAAATAGAGAACCCAGAAATACAGGCAAGAGAGAGTTTGCCAAGTGAGGCTGCAGCTATTCTACTATGGATTCAGGAGCTAAAATAATATGATGGTGAATATACCTTGCTTGTTTGTTTGTTTTTGATTTTGGTTTTTTGAGACAGGGTCTCACTATGTAGTTTAGGCTATCCTTGAACTTGCTATGTAGCCAGGCTGGCATTGAACTCATGGCAATCCTCCTGCCTCAGCCTACTGAGTCCTGAGATTATATATACTGAATATATCCAAAGGGACATCATAGTCTACATTCTATTACCTTCATCTACCTGGCAGTTTTATTTCCACCCAATCTAAGACCTAAAATATAGAAGAATCAGTTGGAAATGGTTAATTCCATAAATTAAAATTTGATTAACAGTATTACCTTTTAATCTATGTTATTGCCTTCAGTGACAAATTGCTTGACAGAAAATCCCATTACATTAATATTAAGATGTTATTCCACAAAGGAATAAAGTAATGATTCTGCTGTCTTTCAATTTCATGTTTCATGCAGTTTTCTTTCCTGACTTCCAAGAGATTTTGAATGCATAAAAATTTTCTGCTCATTTTCCTTAATTCTCTATTTCTGCTCTTTTCTTTCACAGGAGACTTTGAATGTGATTGATTCTGGTTTGATGGACTTAAATGGGATGAGTGAAGATGCCTTGGAATGGGATGAAACAGATATAAGTAACAAGTTAATTAGTTTGAATGAAGAAACAACTGACCTTGATCAAGAACCCCAACCTGTCATACCTTCATCAAAGTGCGAAGAGACAAGTAGTGAGAACCCTGGTTATGAGGAAGGGGCAAGAGACCATGGGGGATCTCAATATCCCTTAAATATCACTGCACCCTCCAGTCCACATATTTACCAGGTGTACAGCCTCCACAATATTGAACTCTATGAGGACAGTCACCTACCTTTTCTGAAAAACAATCCAAACTTTACTAGCATGACACAGCCTAGTGTTTTGACTAAGAGTCTTAGTAAAGACTCTTCATTTTCATCTACCAAATCTTTGCCAGATATTTTAGGAGGTCCCAATTTGGTAAAGCCTTGCCCATGCCACAGTGGAGACATGAGCCAGAATTCTGGCAGTGAGAGTGGAATTGTCAGTGAAGGAGACACTGAAATGACTACCAACTCTGAAATGTGCTTGCTCAGTATGGTGGATGGGCCCCCAAACAACCATGAACATCTGGACTCACAAGTGGGAGATGCAGTTAATGTGTTAAAGCAAAAATTTAAAGATGAGGAAAAATGCATTAAGCTTCCAAATAGCTCTCAGTCATCCATGTCACCAGTGGGTTGTGTAAATGGAAAAGTTGGAGATTTCAACAGTGTTACCAAACATACCCCTGATTGTTTGGGAGAAGAATTACAAGGAAAACATGATGTGTTTACATTTTATGATTACTCATACCTCCAAGGCTCAAAACTCAAATTACCAATGATAATGAAACAGCCACACAGTGAAAAGGCACATGTGGAGGATCACCTTCTCTGTGGTTTTTATTTTGATAAAAAATCCTGCAAATCTAAACACCAGGCTTCAGAGTTACAGCCAGATGCACCACCCCATGAAAAGGTTTTGGCAACTGCATCTCATGAAATGGATCACAACTCATATAAAAGTGGCAATATAGAGAAGGCATTCACTGGCATTCCGAATGCCAAACAATTCTCCCTTTTATCTCGTAGTTCATCTATTGAGTCCCTTTCACCAGGCGGTGATTTATTTGGATTGAGTGTCTTTAAAAATGGCAGTGACAGCCTCCAGCGAAGTACTTCTTTAGAAAGTTGGTTGACATCCTATAAAAGCAATGAAGATCTTTTTAGCTGTCACAGCTCTGGGGACATAAGTGTGAGCAGTGGCTCAGTTGGTGAACTGAGTAAAAGGACATTAGATCTCCTGAATCGTTTGGAGAATATCCAGAGTCCCTCAGAACAAAAGATAAAACGAAGTGTTTCTGATATCACTCTTCAGAGCAGTTCCCAAAAGATATCCTATACTGGCCAAATGTCCTTAGACATTGCATCTTCTATCAATGAAGACTCAGCAGCATCCCTCACAGAACTTAGCAGCAGTGACGAACTCTCTCTTTGCTCAGAGGACATTGTGTTACACAAGAACAAGATTCCGGAATCAAATGCATCTTTTAGGAAGCGCCTTAATCGCTCTGTGGCTGATGAAAGTGATGTCAATGTCAGCATGATTGTTAATGTCTCATGCACCTCTGCTTGCACTGATGATGAAGATGACAGTGACCTTCTCTCGAGCTCTACGCTCACCTTGACTGAAGAAGAACTTTGCATCAAAGATGAGGATGATGACTCCAGCATTGCAACTGATGATGAAATTTATGAAGAATGCAACCTGATGTCAGGACTGGACTATATAAAGAATGAATTACAGACCTGGATTAGGCCAAAACTTTCCTTGACAAGAGATAAGAAACGGTGCAGTCTAAGTGAAGAAATAAAGGGCAATAAAGATGTAAGCAGTAACGAGATGACCAATCCCTCTGATACCCTAAATATTGAGACCCTTCTAAATGACTCCATAAAATGCCTCTCTGAAAATAATGGAAATAGTAAGAATTCTCCCCATACCCATGAGTTAGGAACAAAGAGTGAAAACAAGAAAAATATTTTCAAAGTTAATAAAGATCCACATGTGGCAGATATGGAAAATGGCAATATTGAAAGTACTCCAGAAGGGCCAAAAGATAAGGTGAGTGGAAATTCCAACTCATCAGAGCATCTTAGTTCAAGTGGGAAGAAGATTTCAGAAAGTGAGCATTGTAAGTATAAGGCATCTATGAATGGTTCAGATGATTCAAATATTTCTGGAAAGGAATTTGGTCCTCCAAATGTTAGATGTCTTCCAAAGGAATTTGCAAATCACCACCCTTTTGAAAATCAGAGGGCCAGTTGCACTCCCATTGCAAAAGCTTGCCCAGAAGTAGCTTTAGAAACCAGAGTTAACGACAGACAAGCCTGTGATGTCCCAAAATCTTCTTCTAATGATACACCAAGTGTGGATGAAAATTCTGTGGCTTGCTGCCCAGCACTTGAACCCAGTGAAACAGAGGAACCTGCTTCTATCAGTGACAGCGTTTCCTGTTGCAACTGTGAGCCAGATGTTTTCCATCAAAAACATGCTGAAGATTGTTCTGTGCATGACTTTGTTAAGGAAATTATTGACATGGCTTCCACAGCCCTAAAAAGTAAATCTCAACCTGAAAATGAGGTGGCTGCTCCCACTTCATTAACTCAAATCAAGGAAAAAGTATTAGAACATTCTCACCGGCCCATCCATTTGAGAAAAGGAGACTTTTATTCCTACTTATCCCTTTCATCTCATGACAGTGACTGTGGGGAGGTCACCAATTACATAGAAGAGAAGAGCAATACTCCATTGCTACTAGACACGATCGACTCCGGCTTAGATGAAAAGGAAGACATTGAATGTTTCTTTGAGGCCTGTGTTGAGAATGACCCCAACACAGATGATCCCAGTTTCTCTAATGCTCCTCTAGATGAATCTGCAGTTCCCAAGGAAACTGAAGTGCCACGACAAACAACACCAAGCTCTTCTGAATTCAGTGATACTTCTGTATTAGTTGATGATACAGATATGGTGCCTCTTTCAATACCTCCCCTTCAGAAAGAAGCTGACATTAGAAAAGAAGTAGATGATTTGCCCCAAATGTCTAGTGGCTATGCAGAAAACTCAGAGTTTATTCCTTCAAATGTGGATAATGAAAAGGAGAGTTCAGGAAAGCCAGGTGAATCAGGAGTGCCAGAAAAACACAATGCTGCTTCAGCCAAATCTAATGTTCAGGACCTCTCCTTGAAGGCAAATCAGCCAAAAGACAAAACTGCATTGCATCCCAGCCCCAAATCTTTAACCGGTGAAGAAAATCTTCCAGATCTCTCTGCAGAACCACATAGAAATATGCATACGTAGAATGTAACTCCTCCCCAAGCATGAAAATCCTCTCATTGAAAGGTATGTATAAGTCCTTCTTTAAAGTAGGAATTTACATCAACAAAACTATCAAAGACGAAACGATCAGTCAGAATGCCTTAACATGGGCAGGTATTTATCAGAATGAGACATGAAGGTAAAAGAAATACTCCAAACAATGAAAGTATCTGCAAAGCAAAAGAGAAAAAACTGTAAAAATTGACATTTTTAGTAACATTATCTTTTTTCCGTCAGTCTTTTGCAAGTTAAGTACAAAATTTGAGGAAGTAATCAAATAACTAAAAGCCTCAAATTCTTCCACTAAGAGAGAAAAAAGGTTGTCCGAATTGTGGTTACACCCTGTGATCAAAATGCATGCACAGTAGCAAGGCTCCCTCCTTCAGTTCCCTGTGCGGAGCTGCCCATTGCCTTCAACGCCTGCAGATGAACAGTGATTAGGCTAAAGGCTGCATCTCCTGATCTGGGCCTTCCTTTTATGCGCCCGTCTAATGTAACTATCATCACATTTGCTTCTCCAGCGGAAGGCTGTGCTGTCACAGCTCCTAATCATGGCCATGTCTGAGAATTCAAACAGGAGGGGAAAGTTGATGTTAAAGAAGAGGCTCTTATTTATCCACACACAGATTGAGAACAGGCACAGAAAGCAAATGCAGAAAGAATACATGACAAGTTAATGGTGTCTTGATAAAAACAGAATTTTTGAATTTTGCCTGAAGGTGACAGGCTGATTTTCATCAATTTTTTTTAAGAAAGTATTTCCGCTCTTCATATTTAATAAGACAGCTATTGATTGATAATTCTGAGATGATGATGTATCTGTAAAAGTGACACAAAGATTCTGTTATTTCTCATTTCTAAGCCCCAGTGATGAATATGCTTTCTCAATCAAGTTCAAAGAAAAAAATTTGAGCTTTCAAATGTGAGAGTCGTATTTCACCAAAGTGTAAGGTGTCTAATGCCATCTCCACCCCCCACTCCAGAAGCCTAATGCGGTAACCTAAACTCGTGCTATAGGAAATGAATTACAGAAGCAATCTACCCTAATTTGTTAACTTATTCAAATAACAGTTATTATACTTAACTGTGCTAAAGATTATCTTTTTTGTGGCAGATTGTTTATTTTTTGATGAGCCTAATTACTGATTTTCTAAAAGTAATTTACATTTATTACAAATACATCTTTTAAAATGTGACAGATAAATGTTGTTCCCATAATGTATTATGAAAAAAGTTACTATTTAAAAACACATTATTTAATTTGAAAGATGAATGGCAAACATCATTATTTTTTTTCCTGCAACACCTGTGCCCTAAGCTCATTAAAATGTGTAATTCTGTGTAGAGCTGTTAGAAATGGGGAGCGAGGGGGGAATCTATATCATATATATACCCTAAAAATAAATTCAGTATGCAAAATTGAAGAAAGCCATCCCATGTACTAATAGAGCTCAACTAATTTTATGTGTTTTAGACTCTATTTAAAATTGGCTGCATGTGAGAGAGAGAAATGTATTTTCTGTGAGTCGTGTCCACCCTATAATCACATCCTCCATCAGCATGCAGTAAAACTGACCGTGAAGGGGGAGTAACTGCAATTCCACAAGCTGCTTCTAAACGAGTTCTATTAGAATCGATTGTACTGCCGGCCGGCTCTGCCAACCACCACAGGAAGACGGGTAGAGCCTGGCTGATTCTGTTTTCTGAAAGGGGATAAAAGCTTGAAAGCAACACCACCCTGAGTTGACATCACGTGACTGTGACCCTCAAGTCACCAGTCATGCTGGGCTCCAGAGCTCCAGAAGCTCCAGCCCTGGAGAAACCTCTGGGATGCATTCTGCCTTCTTGATCCTCCAGGAGTGGTGTCTCACCTTTACAGGGACGTAGAATTGAAATGAAATGTAAATGATGAGCCCCTCCATCTTCAGACACCAGGGAAGCGAATGTGCTGATGCTTCTGTGTAATCCTCACATTTTGCAAGCAGAACAGTGTAAAAATATTAGCCACTCAGCAATATTTTGTTGAGCCCCAGTGGTGTCTGGCCCTATCACGGGCAAAGATAGAAACAATTTTACTTCTCCAGAACTTACACCGCCCCCAAGTGACCTGTTACCAGCCTGGTGTTGGTTAGCCATAGTTAGTGGTTCTATTCAGGAATTTTTTTTTTTTTTGGTCCTTCAGTGTCATGTGGACAAAGCATCTAAGTGCCTGAATTTTCCTCTAGTCATTAACAGTGGGTTTCTGAATGTAAATGTTCACATATTGTTAACGTACTATCAGTCAGTACTTGTTAAAGTACTGACAACCTTTCAGTATTTAATTCAGGAATATATAGTAAAGTTATTTGGTAAATAAGAGGTTTCATGTCTGCAGGAGCTTATTTATGGAGGATATTTTTCCTGCAAGATTCAAAAAAGCAAAAGAAAAAGCTTTTTGAAACCCATTTGAAAATCATCAGTTGGGATTTTCTTTTTATTGGGGCAAAAACAATTCACCTAATTCAGTTTTCTGGGGGTTTTCTCCCTGAAATAAGTTCACAGGTGATGAAATGATTATAATTCCATACAGAAGAGATATAAATTAGAAGAAACAGTCTATAATAGTAATTAATTTTTTTTCAAAAAAATTTGAAAAGGTTTTTATTTACTGTGTTCTAATTAAAAGCCTGCTGAAACTGTTTGAGAAGCTTTAACATGATCTAACAGTATGCATTTGCACCGGTTTCCAGGCACACTGCTGTGCTTTTCACTATTTTCATTTATGTGTCATGTTTCTATAAAAATAGAGAGGTCAGTTCCAGCAAATCACATCAAAGGCAAGGTAACTGGATAGATCCAGCTCTTTCTGCCTAATTTGGAGGAAGCATATAATGTATGTCTGGAGTGCCTCCTAGGACCTGCCTAAGAGATGTACTTTGCACTAATCTTTTTGCTGTATTCTGACAGTTATTTCTTCATAATCCTCATCATAAGCCTCTGATCTTTGATGAATAGTTTAACCCTAAACTTCAGGCTGGATAAAACCTATGGTATAAAAAATTAACTCATCTCATGCAGCCAGTGTATACTTTTTTTTTTTTTTTGGTTTGCTCTAGGGTGTGTGTGTGTGTGAAAAAGAGAAATTTTTTTAGGGTGGGGAGCTGCATTACACAGAATGCACATATTTTCTTTAGAACTTTTTAGCTTCATAGTCTTTCCTTCCTTATTAGTCTGTTAAGTGTGTGTTGGTGGCCTGTAGATTTTAGGCAACTATTTGTATTTATGCATGCTCAAGTATACACACACATAGTTAAAAGTGCTGCTGCAGAGTTTTTCAAACTGAGAAGGCCATAAGAGCAAACATTTCTCATGGGAACACAAATTCTCATTTTTTAAATTGGGTTAACACTTAGTGTTTGATATTTTCCTGAGCTGACCACTCAAGTTTAAGAAACTACCTATGTAGCTGATTGTGGTGGCACATGCCCGTAACCTTAGAGTTCAGGAGGCTGAGGTAAGAGAATCATCGAGAGCTCCAGGCCAACCTGGGCTACACAGTGAATTCAAAGCCAGCCTGCACTACAAAATGAAGCCCTGTCTCAAAAAAACAAAAACAAACAAAAAACCTATAAAACAAAGCAAAAAACAAAAACAAACCAAAAAAATCACTACTTTTGGGATTACATATTAATTTTTAACTAGAAAATATAAGTATAATCTTATCAAATTTAACTAGAGAACCACTTCAATAAGTCAAGATTCTGGTGGATGTGTTTTTAATTATCCAGCACTTCTGAGTAAAAAGACTTGCCATGATAAATGACAAAGATGTTATTGGATATAGTCTGTCTCTCTTCTCTCTGTCTCTGTCTCTATCTCACACCAGATTTGTGCTTCAACCAGTTTGGTCCACCTGTTTCCAAGTAGACCACACTGAGAGAATTGATTATCCAGCGAGAATTTCAATGCCAACTAACTTTAGTAAGACCAGATTTGCCTCACCTAAGGATTCCCCACTCAGTGGCCAGATTTTAGATGAGTCATGTTTTTAGTATTTGAATAATGTACCATGCTTTCTTGAGTTACTGCATTATTTTACTGTACCAAATTTTGGTACATCTGTTCCCATCTGTCTCTCTCTCCCTGTTCCTGTTAACTTTTCAACTCTCCCCAGCTTTCTGTGGCTCTGGACCAGCCCTCTTCGTTAATGTTTTTCTAAGATCTTGTATAAGTTACAAGATTGTAGAAAAATGAGAAAGCAAGATTGAGAGAATGAAAATATTTAGTTCTAGATAGGCAGTAAAACAACCTGATATCAAACTTCAGAACTTAGTTTAAACTCAGACTAGCAAAAGCCTGCTTTGAGAGGCAGTGAGAGAAAACGAATTGCCTCCCGTACTGCCTAAACCTAGAATTCCAATACCCCTCACATTTGACCTGTTGCTTTTAGCCATTTAGAGATATGCAGAACAGACTGAGGTTGAAACAAACTTGTACCAGCCATCAGATGTACAAAAATAATTGAATCAGTTTCCTTTCCACAATGCTGTGTGTACCTTAAATGAAAGGTGTATTTGAGCCAGAAATCTTAATTACATCCTTTTATAGGCAAGAGACTGAAACCTTTAGGATTATCACAACGTTATGAATATTTCACCACTATATAATGGTGAAATTGCTCAAGATCACACATATAGTCGTTGAAATAAGGGTTAAATCTGAGAACCCTGGTTCTTAGTCTTGGAATCATTGTTAATACTCTCGCTAATCACTCGGCATCAGCTGCTTCACATTTTCACATACATTTGAAGCCATCTTGAGTGTTTAAAATTGAGTCACCCACTCACCAATGACACAGAGAAAAGTCCAAACCTGATTTCTCTGTTTTCATCTGATATTATGTCTTATGTTACAGAAACAATATATTTTTCAAGCTCTTATGAGAATATTTTTTGTAAGTAATGTGAACCTTGGGCTATCGAAATCATCATTTATATTTTGTGTATCCTTTTATTTCAGAACATCAGTAGGTAGTCCCAAAATGGCAGCCTTCAGAGGTTCCTCAAAGGGCTTGGTTTTACAAATGAAAAAGACGTTTCTGAAACTTTTTTTGTCACATTTTTGTTTTTTATAGATAGTCTGGCTACAACTCAGGGTTGGCTTCATCTCTTGCCCTGGGCTGTCTCCGGTTTCATCACGTCCTCACTGCCGTTTGTCACATTGAGTGTCCCAAGATGAATCTTCCTTCGGAATGCAGTTTGTCCACAGGAGCCTTGTGATCTGGATGTGTGCGCTGGTTCTCTTTAGGTGATCGTCTTTGAAGTTCAGCAAAGCTGCTTGTTCTCCCATGGATTCCTATCCCAAGCTACCTCTACCAACCCACTCTCTCCAGTGAGACTTTTCTGTTTGCCTCCTCCCCTACACATCTGCTCTTTAAAGTTCTGCCATTCACCAGGTTGATGGTCCATTAAACACACCTGTCTGGAATGACACCCCTATCAATACTTGATCCATTTCATGTTTAAATCTGGATTTTTTTAAATGATATGTTGCCTATGTTTATTGAAAGAGGTTTACCTGAAAACCCAACATTTGATTTGATTGCAGCATAGAGAAGAAACATTGGTCCTTTTTTCAAAATTAAGTAACTCTCAAAACCACCCTTCTGTTTATTTAATTTTAATAGTAATCTATGCAGCACTTCAAGAAACAACTATAATAGTGTTGTGTATTATAAATTGGTGACATTCTACCATTAAATTATGTACAACATTTTTGTTTTTTATGCTTCTTGAAGTGGTAATGAGAAAAGTTTTTTTTAAAGTGTGCCTTGCTGTATTTCTTATACCATTTATGAAAAAGCTGCTTTCAAGGTAAAATTATGTTGGTTTGAAAGGAGGAAATAGCAAGGTTAAGATGTGTGAATAATTTCTGTATATATGTATAACCAAGGACAAACATTGATGTATAATGACAGTATAAAATGCTTTCATGTTTGTGTTGTCTAGTGATGTGGAAAATATAAGCCTTAAATCCATTAGATTGCATGATAATTAAAATTGGCATAATAAAAAGTCTATTGGGGGAAAAGGAAAATTAGTGATCTCTTCTACCTGTGTCTTTACCAAATTGTCGCATCTAGTTCTAAGAAAATATAACATGTAGCAGCTCCCAAAATATCCATATTATATAAGAAGCTTAAAATAAGCTACAGACTAGACATGAAACCTTTATGATTTTCAAAATCTTTCTGGCCTCTAGAGAGATCTTGAAACAGAAAATGATGAAAGGCGAGTTCTCCTAAACTAATTCAAAGTTACACTAGATTTTTTTATTTCCACTTATTAATGGCTTAATGTTAGATTTCTGGATATCTTGTATGTCTTAATTTATTTTAAATAATTATTTTGAACAGGCTTGATAAAAAGATGGTATAAAAGTACAGAAATTTTACTATTATTTTTATTTACACCATAGATTTCAGGTATATTTATTTTGTGTAAAAGAAATCAGCAGAGAAATAGTCCATTTGGTCTTCAGTGACTCTTATTAAATACAGTTTTTAACTTATAATTCCTACTAAAGTGCCTGACACACAGTAGGTATTCAATAAAAATTTCCTGAAAGGTATCAAATTAAATAACATGGATGACATGTATCTCATCTTGAAAAACCTACACTAAAACATGAACATGACTCAAAAATGATACAATGCAATATAAAATCACATACAATGTATAATCAATTAATGTCAAATCTCAAAAAAAGGAACAAAATGTTAGGGATTCATGTAGCCACAGAAATGACAATCATTCATTCAACAAATAGCTCATTAACATCTTTTACCTGCAAAGCACTATTCTAGATTCAGGGAATGCAATGAAAAACAAAGGCCCTACTCTCAGGAGGTGTGCCCACGTTAGGGACGAAGTGAATAGACAGATGGCATGCAGTAGTTGTTTTA
>RJWT010037169.1:0-13104 GCA_004365215.1 Cuniculus paca | reverse complement strand
GAGTCACGTAGCCAGCGAGCATGTTTAAGGAACAGTGACTCTTCCCTAGGGGGTCGAGGCAGGTGACTCTGGCTTCCTTAGGGAGCTAAGGACCTATTTAGAATACTAGTCCTCAGGAAGTGGGTGTATTTGTTTGATCTGTTGTCCCAGGACCGGCCCACAGCAGGAGGTGTTTTTCTCCTTTACAGTTGCAGGGTATCTAGGTTTTTGTATTGGCTCCATGGAGGACCTGGCCTTGTCTGACTGCCTATAATAATTTTAACTATCTCAGCTTCCTGTAACACTCTCACGATGAATGTAATAATTGTGTAATGCAAACATATAATTCTAAAAAATTCAAAAGAATAGCTGGTTGTGGTGGCACACACACCTGTAATCCCGAAACTCAGGAGGCTGAGGCAGGAGGATCCTTGCAAGTTTGAGACCAGCCTGGGCTACAAAGTGAGTTCAAGGCCAGTCTGAACTGCACAGCAAGACCCTGTCTCAGAAAGACAAAAAAAATTAAAAGAACAAATTCCAAGCTAACAAAGCGCAAATATTATTCCAAAAAGTTAAATGCCAGCTAGACACTATGAAACCTACCTACAGTGATCCCTTCCCTGTCTACATATACCACATGCATGGTCCATCCTGACCATCTTGAATTGTTTGCTGAGTCGTAAATTCCTTAGAACCATGTGTCTCTCACAATGCATGCAGAATGAGAGGGCTAGGATTCTAGTTCTGTGGTAAAGGCCAGGTAAGCATGTATGAGACCCTAGGTTTAACCCCAGGATGAATGAATACATATGTATGGGAAATAACATGTTTAAATACATAATTTTGTAGTCAGTGTCAGTTCATGAGTATTTGAGAAGTTCCTCTGGAGCCAGAACAGCAAATACAAAAACTTATCCTCCCTATTTGGGGAGCTTGGAGGACAGAAAGAACAACGAAGTAAGAGAAAGGAAAACAAATGGGAACACATATCCTAATGTACTTTGTATTTTATTATTTTTTATAATCATATCAGATTATAACAGAGAGGATATTTTCAAATCCTACCAGTCAATAGGTTTGTGGACCAGGCATCATACCTGCTTTCTTCACAATTACATTGCAAGGGAAGTTTTTTATTTCTATTAATACATGTTTGCAGTATATGCAGTTTACAATCATCTAGGGGAGTGGGTTCATATACATAGTACAGCCTGTTTTTTTTTTTAATTCCCTTTCCCTTCCCTCCCACTCCCTCCCTCCTCCTCTAATTCCCCTTTCTCAATTTTCATTCTTGTTGATATTATTAATCTTAGCTCATGTTTATGGGATATGATGTTTATATTCACTGAGGTTACTAGGTCTCTGCACACAGAATATCTTTATTCTATTTACTTCCCCTTACCTTCACCCTTACCCTTAGTTCCTTAGATCTCTTCCCATTTGCAAGAGATCCATCCTCCTGTCTCCATCCATCCATCCTTTGTTAATCACTTTGTACTTTGTCTTACTCAAATGTGACATAACAAATAGTATTTGAGCTTGTGTGTCTGGTTTATTTCACTAAACATTATATTTTCTAGGTGCATTCATTTTCCTACAAACGTCTCAAATTTGTCATTCTTTATAGCCAAACAGTATTCTATTATATACAGATACCACATTTTCTTTACTCAGTCATCTATTTGTTACAGGAAGCTGAGATAGTTAGAATTATTATAGGCAGTCAGACAGGGCCAGGTCATCCAAGGAGCCTATGCAAAAATCTAGATACCCTGCAACTGTAAAGGAGAGAAACACCTCCTGCTGTGGGCTGGTCCTGGGACAACAGATCAAACAAATGCACCCACTTCCTGAGGACTGGTATTCTGAATAAGTCCTTAGCTCCCTAAAGAAGCTAGGAGTCACCTGTCTCAACCCCCTAGGGAAACAGTCACTGCTCCTTAAACATGCTCGCTGGCTACGTGACTCGCTTCCCCATTTGTCCCGGACTTAATCAATTTTACCTGAGCAATTAACCTTATTGGTTAACCATAGTTCTGTCCCACATTATGCCCACCTTAGGAATTCCCATTCTTCCCCACCTTGGACCCATCTACTCTATAAAAAGTCCCTAAAATGACAGAGTTTCTGGCAACCCACTCAGGACCCCTTCTGTCTCTCTGACAGAAGCTTGCTTTCTCCCAATAAATATATTCTGCTTTTAACCTCTGTTGTTCCTAAAATTCATTCTTCAGTTTTAGAGAACACGAACTCATACCAGACATAGTGGGTTAGAAGTTTCATTCCCCTGTATCATACTGATGGGTATGCAAGCTACTTCCAAAATTTATCTATTATGAATTGTGCTGCTATAAACGCTGGTATGCATATACCACCATGGTGTGATGTCTTAAGTTCTTTGGGGAAGATACCTAGAAGGAAGATAGCTGGATCATATGGAATTTCTAATTTTAGTTCTTTGAGAAATCTCATCTCTTGGCTATTAGAGAAATGCAAATTAAAACAACACTAAGATTCCACCTCACCCTGGAAAGAATGGCAATTATCAAGAAATCAAAAAATAACAAAAGCTGCAAAGCTGTGGTGAAAGAGAAACCTTTTTACATTGTTGGTAATTTAACTTTTAATTGTCATTATAAATGCTTGCTTTGTCTCAGAGCTGGAAGTACCTGCCTAGAATTTACATAATTACCATGCCTTTGATAGGATAAATGATCGTAGGCTAAGCACGAAAGTTTATTGTGATTATTTCTTGAGCCTCCAACCTCCATTTTATGTAGTAAAGAATTTAGTTACAAAAACTGACATCTTCATTAAGATATTTTTTCACTAAACTCTTCTAGTATTAATATTAGAGTGCATGTCATCTGTATGCTTTAAAAGCATCCCACATATAAAGGATTTTCCTATGAAATGAGCATACTGGTTTTACGTGCTTTTCCAAACTTGGTCAAGAACAGTTCTTTTCTTAAAAAAAAAAAAAAAAAAAAAAAAAGACTTGGCAAAATAATAGAAAGGGCTGTTCTTTTAAAGTACATACAAAGGTTATTTTGGAAAACTGGAAAGCGAAAGCTTGTAAGTTTACCAAACAGTCTAAAGGAGAGGTAATTGGTTTCCTTGAAAAGGAGTAACTGTTTTATTCCCTTTTGCATCTAGCTATAAAAGAAATAGGTACCCAAAGGAGAAAACAGGTACTTTCTTTTGAACTAATTTATAAACCATCACATGGTACTTTCTGGTATACACACTCATTTTGGGTGCCTTAAGAGTCTAAAAAATAGTTTAGAATAAATTAAGTGGTCCCTAATTTAGTTGTGCCTTTAAAAAGCTTTATTCAATAAAAATAATACATATTTACATAGATTTTATTATTTCCTGTATTGTGAGCAGTTTCTCACATCATTAAACAGTCTTAAAAATATCTATTTTTTATTTTTCAAAAGTATCTTCTCTTTTAATGTCTTCATACTAACTCAATGAATATGTCATATTTTCTTTTTTCAAGGTTGCTCTAATTTTTGGCCATATCATTAATGATATGATGAACATGATTGCAACTTTATTTTTACCTTTATTTTTACCTTTTATTCCTTTAAGACAGTCAGGGAATGGCAGTTGTGGAGCCAAAAGGGATGGATTATTGGAAGTGTTGGGTGCAGGTGGTACTTCGCACCTCCACCTCCAATTCTATTTAACACTTGAGTGGTCTGGAATCCTTTTCCTAATATCCACATTTAGTACAGAATAAAATTTCCTCTGATAAGATTTTCCATTGACATTTTTAGACTTTAAGCCTGTCCCCAATGAGATGTTAAACATCTGGATGAAAATGTTTTTAGGATTTTCAGTATCAACATGACCTTCTTTTCCTCTCAAAACTTCTCCAAAACAAGGAAGAAAAGAAACAGAAACTTCACATAAAGTCAGTAAGAGGATGGAGAAAGGATAAATGACTTAACACAACAAAGGTCAAAGCTAAGGACATACAAAGGAAAATGCCAGCGAAATAAAAGCTAAATCATGCTCAAGAAGTTGACAAGAATCAGGAAACATAAGTCCAGATAGAAGACAGAGATGAGCAGAGTCAGCAAGTAAGCCCCAAGATCCCAACCTTCATTTGGCATATTCAACTGATTCTCCTCACAAAGAAGGTAAACTTTATGGTGAAAAACCAAAGACCAAATACAGAAGACAATAGTTCTGAGGCACAGAGGGCTGTTGGTAAGGCATAGAACTAAACACTGGGATATAAAATGAAAACCTGAATACTGAATATAGTAACCCCAATCCCACTGCATACCCACAAAATGATGGCATCCAGGCTTCTTGTATACCTTGGGCAAGAGATTAGATGAACCTTTCTCAGAGAAACTGAATGATAGATAAGCAAAGAACTACCGATGCTGACATTTGAGGATTTCCAAAAAAAAACACTCAACCACTCATCAAATTATGTACTGTTAAGTCCATCAGATAATAAGTCTTGCGCATACACATTCATTTATTTAATAAATATTTATGGAATGATACTATAATAAAATATTTTCAACCACAATTACAAAGAATTTTGTCTCCACTATTTCGTTTCTCTCACATCTTCTAAAGTCAGGTACCATTTTAGAAGCCATCTGGAGAATCTGGACAAGGGAGTTGAACTGTTGATATGTTCAGTTTTGTTTTAATGAAACACATCTATAAGAGTCATAGTGACTTGTGTGCATTTTTCATTTCATTCCAAACCTAAGAAGGGATTCTAGGAATATTCCCACTGCCCTCTCTGCTGACTTACCTGATATCCATCAGGATGCAGGACTAAGGTCATATCAAGGTATGAACCTGTCCTGTGGCACCCAGCACCAGAGGCATGTGAGCAGTGGAAAAGCAAGGTTTGAAACATACGTATCTAGAAGCTAGTCTATGGAATTTTTTCCATTCTTCAGATGTATAAAATTGTGAATAAAGTTGTTAGTCAGTTTCCCACCATTATAAAAAAAATCCATGATAATTAATTTATAGGAAGAAAAATTTATTTATTTTGGTTCACAGTTTTTACAGGTCCCAGTCCATGATTGGTTGACCTTGTTGCTTCTGGACCTGCGCAGCATAGCAGAATTACTCATCTCATGGCCAGGGAGCAAAAAAATAGAGTGAGGAGAGAGCTATGGTCCCAAGATACCCTTCAAATGTGAGTCCCCATCGCCTAAAACCCCCCACTAGGCCCTACCTCCTAAAGGTCTACCTCCCAATAGCGTCCCTCTGGGGATCAAGGCTTTTACACTTGGATCTTTGAGGGACATTTCAGAACCAAACTATAATAAAGAATAAAGTTATCAGTGAGGCCACGACAAAAAAGAGGTTTACTTTCTAAAAAAATATCATAAGGCAAATGCAATTATAAACACATCTTTTCTTTTCTTTTCTTTTCTTTTCTTTTCTTTTCTCTTCGTATGGAAGTTATTCAAAAGAGAATTTGTTAGAATTATTGTCTTTAAAATTTCTTGCTGATGCAATGTGAAGTACTGGCCTTGATGAAAATATCATAGAATTCATATTGAGCTACTAATTGAGTATTGTTAGTTCAAGGTGCACTTTAAATGGTCACTATACAAAAAAAGTTATCTTGATTTGTATATGAAAGAAATCTTAACACTTATACCTAAAAAACTAGAAATGTCCCCCCAATTTTATAAATTTCAAACATTTACATGATAAAAATAGTGAACTGCAAAGCTAAAAGAAATTTTTCTAAATTTCACTAATAGAAACAGACTTTGGTTAACCATGATAAAAGGAAAGGCTGGGTTTTCTTTTCTAGTCTACAGAAAATAGTTCTCATTGTCATGTTAAGAGGTAATCAGAGTATTCAGCCAAAAATATATGGGGAAATTAATATATAGCTATGCCAGGTAGTCAGTAAAAAACAAATACTGGTAGTATCTGTCTGCTTTTTAAATTTTTTGTATTTGGACAGGCGTGGTGGCACACCCTGTAATCCCAGCACTTGGTAGGCTGAGGCAGGAGGATCACTGGAAGTTCAAGACTAGCTTGGGCTACAAAGTGAGCCCAAAGCCAGCCTGAATGGCATAGTGAGACCCTGTCTCAAAAAGACAAAAAAAAAAAAAGAAAAAAAATTATTTTTGTATTTTGTTGCAGTTGTTCTCATAAATTAATGCCAATACTCATACTTACTTTCGTATTTGTAATTTTGATTCTTTAAGAAAAGGCCCCCAAATTGAACAAGCTTTGGAACCCACAAAAACGAGCCCACTATAGAGCTTAAACAGAACTGAATGTCTACTTTCGTCATTCTCAAGAGAAGTACCACTGCCCTTTCCTCTCTGGAACGTATTTTAGGAAGTATTATAGATGGTTTTTGTTCCCACAATATTTGTAGAGAACTTTCTTATGAGCATTTAGTGGGTGATAGTGAGGGATACTCAATACCTTGCCTTGATGAAGAAGATACCCACCCAAAAGTATCTCACTTGCACCTTGGCTTTCTAATATCCAACCTGTGATCACATAGGTGAAAAACTTATTCTTAATTACCTGATCCTGGAATAAAACTCTTTTTCACATATTAATACATGGTATCTTTTTTTGCATAAGTTTAAATATATACTGGTGTTTTGTTTAGTATTTTAGAAAAGCAATGAAGAAGGGACTATCATACTTTATTTTGTTTGGAACTTTACCAAGAACTGTTCACTATTTCAGAAAATCACATCACTGATAGGAATGCTACTAGTTGTATTTGATGGCCAATAAAAATGATAAATAAGGGTCAATATTACATACTCATAGCTATGGTATTTGTAGCTATCACATTTATAATGATTCTATCTATATCTGCAAGTGTCTGACTGCTTGAATGTCTTCTGAAATATATATTCCTTTATATAAAATCTATGTATTTCTTCTTTATATTATATTTAAGGTATTATAGTGATTTAAGTTACATGTGTAAGTAACCTATGTCAACTCTGAACTTCATTTCAGGATAGTAAAAGGGGAGTTTCAAAAAAAAAGTGATGCCATTGACTTGGATATTGTTGAAAACCACCCTGCCTTTTGGGTCCATAGTACTGGGTTATGAAATTTTCCATCATTCCCAGATATTACAAAGAAATGGATCCCTACTAAAATATGAGTATAACAGAAAATGGAAGAGAGCTAAATTATGACTCGACATTAACACTGAAGTTTGAATAGTATTATCTTATTCTTTTCAAGTGGCCTAGATCTCAAGGGAAACTTCCCACCTGGGTCAGAACCTGGGAAGAGTATCAAAGTGGGGATGGTTGAGTAAGAGGCAATGAAGAGGACTGCAGTAACAAAAAAAATGCTGAAGTCAAATTTCCCTGGCTTTGCTTTTTGGCTAAGTGTTAACCCTGACAGTAATCCTACAAGAGGGGACATTTATTTTGCCATTTGAGTTAGCAGTGACTTTGCCATGACCAAAGCATTCCACTTATGCAGAGTCTCAACACATGCCCAACCCTGGATGCAGGGGGAAAAGTTAACAGCACTAGAAATAGAAGCTGTCCCCAAACAGTTGTCACTGCCATGGCCCTTGAGAGGAGCCTCATGTAATGGGCCTAATTTCAGCTACCTTCATCCAGGCTCAAAACATGTAATTTCCTAGACCTATATGCTCTTATCCAGTTGGAAGTTAAAAAAAAAAAAACCTGATTTTTCTCAAGTACCCCAGAAATCCACACTAAGAACTGGTTCATACATCCCAAGGATTAACACTAAGAACATTAAGAATGAAGAAAAGGCCGGATCTGCCATTCAAACATGAGTAGCTTAATTCTGACACATTTTCGTGAACCAGAAAAATTTATTTAATGATAATATTAAATATGCATGACTCTGGGAACCTATAGTATCCTAAAAAGCATGTCTAAAACCAAACTTATTTCCCCCCATCATTGCCACCCCTAACCGGCTTTCTCCTGACTTCCCGATTTCCATTCACAGTTACCACCATTCTTAGTCTCAAAAGTTGAGTGTTTAGGCTACTCCTCATCCTTCACTCCATATATTCAATCCGTCACAAATTTCTTCTGATAATTTTTATGACCCAATAGGTACTCTTTCAGCTACCTAATTGAAGCTTCATTCTGTTTTACCCGATAACCATAGGAGCCACTCAAGCTCTTTCTCTTTCCCCCATTCATCCTGCCAGGTCATGCTCCTAAAGTACAGGACCTGTTCCATCCATGCATTTACAAGATATGATAGGAAAATACGATGAATGCTTTCAGTTTTTAAAAAATTATTATAGTAAAAGACATATTGCCATAGTCCCCCTAAAAGATTCCCTCTTGCTTCAAAATACTTATCCCACCAGGCTGACAATGCCAGTGTTAGTCTACTTTGCTCTCTGCTGTGGTGCTTCTCCACCAAAAACTGAGCTCCAGAAGCCACCTAGTTGAAGGCTCTATCCTCAGGGTTCTGTGCTGCTTGACAAAAGGACGTGCCTAATAAATGTCGGTAAAATGAATGTATTAGTGACTAATTAAGTGCAGCTCGCTTTTGCAAGAAATACATTTCTAAAAACTGAAGTGTGAAATGAATGTTAGTAAATAGAATGTGACTTTCTTCTGGATTTACATTCAAAGACAGATAACTATTTCTAATTTGCCTTTGACTGCCAGTAGTTCCTTACATTTTCAGCTTTAACTTACTTTTCTCTCAGATCAGTAACTTTATTTATTTTTTATTCTTTTGTTTCTATTTATTTATTTTGGGTTTTTCGTTTTCAACTTTATTTTTTATTAGTACATATTAGTCTTACATAATGTCTCTTGCTGTTTTTAAGATATCTTTATTTTCATGGTTAGTAGTCACAATCCTGTCTTCTAGATCTGATGTTATATCCTCGCCTTAATTCAATCTGTTGTGTATATTTTCAATAGAGTTTTTAATCTCCCAGATTTTTGTTTGAATCTGTTTCATGTATTCCATTTCTTTTCTATGTTGGACATTCATGGTTTCCAATGTTTTTCTAAGCTCTTGTATTTTTTTTTAATCTGTGTCTGCTTTCATGTCTTTCATTATGATCGTCATTTCATTTTGCACCTTAGAGATTATTTTTCCCGTAGCCTCTTTCATTTGTTTTTTCCCTTCTTTTGCTATCATTTCAGAAAGTTCCAGTGATTGGATTCTGATTTCCTCTATCTCATTGTGCTCTGGACTTGTCCTGGGTTTGCTTCTGTGTCTTGTCATTTTCTTTTTTCTTTTTTTTTTTATTTTGTTTTCTGTGTTGATGCTTGTAGATTTCTTATAGATATCTTTATCCCTAGTATCAAGGATTCCCTAGGAAATGTCTGTTTCTCAGGGATGCCTTCTAGATGTAGGTGGTTTGTGGTTTTTGTGCCTATTCAAAAAATCTACCTTCCTAGTGTATTGAGGATAAGAAGTTGTTATCAATTTGGCTCAGCACCCATCCCTTTGGTACTAGACTACAGTGATGGTTATGACCCTGCACAATCACAGTGTAGTCATATGGGGTGAAAAACTGGTTATAATAGATATGACATCCTGGCTAAAGTAGTACAGTTAGCAATAACAATAGTCTTGAGCACAGTCTGGCTACTGACAAACTGTGGTATCTATTAACCTGATACCTTTAACCATAGGAACAAAAATTCTACAGTTATATAACAGAATTCAGCATACACCAGGAACTTGTGTGCAAAGAGTTTCCCCTTAGCCAAGTGAATTTACCCTGTTGTGGGAGGGGAGATTAAGAAGGAGAGCGATAGGTCAATGAGGTCAAATACGGTAGAAGCAAGACTGGAGGGCAAAGGAGGGCCAAGTTACGGGAAAATGGAGAACACAGAAGGGAAAGAATAGAAGAGAAAGCAGAGGAATATTGAAGTGAACCAGAATGAGAAGATTATGTTTACTCACATAAAAGTATCATAAAATCTAACAAGATAGTTGATGAAGGAGAGTACAAAGACGAGTAGAAGAAAACAAAAAGGAAGGTAATAAATCTAAGTTGTGAAGGAAAGGGAAAAAAACAGAAAATTAAAAACAACCATAAAAAATAAAACAAGACCAAACTAAACTAAACAAAGAAAGACCCCAACCTGACAGAAAAAGGAAAACAAATCAAACAAACATAGAAAAGTAAACGTAGTAAAATTCCTCTGGTGTTCACAGTTTTGTGGTAGGTCCAAGTCGGATCCCAGAAAAGTGTGTACTCCAGCCAAGTCTGCAGGGGAATTTGTGCTGGGTATAGGACTGATCTTGGCCTCTGGATGTGGGGACTAGGACCGGTGTTCTGTTGCTGGAGTTCTCCCTGAACACAAATGCTGGTGTGGGTCCCCTCACTGGGGCCTTGGTGAGTTGCTGGTGGGGAGGTTCCTGCCTGGGCTGTTCCAGCCATGTGCATGCACCCCTGCTACCGGGCCTTGGTGGTTGTCATACATGGTGATCACATTCATTATAGGGAACTGTACATAATGTATCTTAATTCTTTTTTCCCCCATTTCTCTCCCCTCCATTCAACACTTCTTCCCCTCTCCATTTAGAAAAGTTTTGTTTCCATTTATTCCTTCCATTCTCTTTTTTTCTTTCCCCTTTCTTTCCTTCTCCCTCCTACCTCCCTTGTGCCCCTTCCCACTAGAACAAGTTTTCCCTACTTCCCAATATCTATCTTCCATTAAGCTCCCTATTTACCCTTAGGATTTCTTACCCAAGAGAAACAATGCCATATTTAAACTTGTGAGTCCAATTTATTTCACTTTAGATTATAGTCTTGAGGTACATCTGTTTTCCTGCAAATGACTCAAGTTCACCCTTCTTTATGGCAGAGTAGTACTCCATTGTATACAAATACATTTGCTTTATCCACTTATCTGTTGATAGGCATATGGGCTGTTTCCAAGATTTAGATATTTTAAATTGTGCTGCTGTATAAACATGAGTATGCATGTATCACTGTAGTATCATGATTTTAACTCTTTCAGCAAGATACTTAGGAAATAGCTGTGGTAAGTGGAACCTCTATTTTTAGTTGTTTAAAGACTCTCCATAATGATTTCCATAGTGGTTTACCAGTTTATACTCCTACCAGCAATGGAGAAGGGTTCAGATCAGGGACTTTATAAAACCCTTCACAGTATATAAACCAGCACCATGGTATACTAAATGAACTACTATTTAAAGTCGGTATGGTTAACTTTTTGTATGTTCAAGGATAGTATATGCTGTCTCTTTGCTCAATCTATATTCTGAAAGCAAAACCTATTCACGTCTATATTTTGGTATGTTAAAAGCCAAAGCCAAGTTTGGAGAAATGCAACAATGACGAAGAGGGAGGAAGTACAAGCAGTATTGGAGAATAGCCAGTGTCAGCATAAAAAGCTATCAAATAAGAGAAGCATAGGAGGTAGACTGAGGCACAATGTACAGAGCTCTGAGTGCCAGGATGAGGAATGGCCCTGAACCTGGTTTGTCTTCAAAGGCTTTTAGTAGAGTTCAAAATGTCTTTTTCTTTTTTTTTTCAATTGTATGGATTGAACCCAGGTCCTTTGTACTGAGCTATGTCCCCTTGATTCTCACTGAGTCAAGGAAAGCAATTTCAGATCAGAAGGAATGAATTAATTAAATTTTAGCTGGGTAGGGGGTAGTATCAGATGTCTGGGTTCTGCTACTGACTCTGCCAATAAATTATTTTCTGGCTTCAGTCCCTTAACCCAATATGAGTCAAAACAGAGAACAATTATAAGAGGCTTAGTTTTGCACAGTTGGTAAACCATTGAATTATGCAAGTAATAAGTATTACTGTTTCAATGTGGAAAGCAATAATCTTATTTTTAAGTGATTACACATCATGGAAGATGAACACGATATACATTCTCAAGAATCACCATTGCATATACCATGACCTGATGCACCATCCCAATAGTAGGGCTCATGATCTGAGGAAAAGTAACATGATAGACATTTTCAATATGAGGAAACTGAAGCATTGCAAAGTTAAATACCTAAGATAATAAATCCATTGTAAAATGCACCAATAATCTGCACAAGATTATTTGCTGTATTATTTTCCAGTTAGTGTCCACTTATTTTCCACACAAGGATTTCTGAAGAATTTACAGATATTCAGGACTAAACTCATCACCCAATACTATCTGGTATTAGATCATTTCTTTGGTCTGCCTCCCCCATTAGAGCCACAAAGGCAGGACCTTTGTCTCCTTTTGCTGTACACACAGTGACTTAAGCTGTGCTGATGCAAAATAAGCATTGAGTAAGTGTTGCTGATTTGACAGAGCTCACTTCTCTGAGACAAATGACATAAGGTATTTTTCCCCAACACTGAAGGAAATTTTCGTGGGACACATGAAACTACTGAACAGTACAAAATAACATAAGAATCAAATTATTTAACAGATTCATGTTGTGAGAACAGAATAAAATGATCAGTGAATGCTACAGTGGAGAAGCTTCCCCCAAAAAAGTAGAAATCCAATCAGATCTGCAATGGAAGCTTGAAGTTTGGAATGAGTGAAAAAGGAAAGCAAGGAGCAAAGGCCAATGAAACTGGTGCATGAGTAAAATAGACAGATTTAAGAATTCCTTTTGGGGAAGAAAATGGGAAGTAAAGTTGTAAGAGCAGGTAAACCTCATATTTTTGGAGATTCTCCAAGAAAAGAGAAATTCAGACTTAATATGACACATACAAGAAGCTTCAAAAATAGCAAGATTAACCCTTAGACTTCCAGATTAGGTTTCGGCAACACTGCTTTCTTTGGGTTTCCAACAGTGATCAGGATTGGTCCTATAGTAGTTATTTAAAAACTTATTGATAGTATTCTAATCAAAGATCTGATGTTTCCATCAACCTTTTGTCACTTATAGACAGACCCCACTGGAAAGGGACAACAGCACAATTTTATTTCCCATCCATCTTTTGTGCCTTTTTCATGCCTGCTGCTGTTTATAGAGTCCAGGAAAAAATGTATTACCAACAAAGTCATTGCTTCATTAGGAAACAGGGCCTGATCTGAAACCAATTTTTCAGAACAATGACTTGTTAAGTGCTGAAAAATGCAGTGTTTAGTCATGGAGAAAATAAAGACAGATTCACCATGCAATTTG
>RJWT010037168.1:0-13103 GCA_004365215.1 Cuniculus paca | reverse complement strand
ATGGGAGAATGCCCTTGGTCTGAAGCAAGCGCTACAAAATGCTGCCATAGTTGCAGAAATGAAGCCCTCTCAGGAGGGACAAACTAAGACGTTGGATTGGCTGAAGGGAGGAGCACATTGTACTCATAAGGAAAAACAAAACTTCTCTATCCTATCTGGCTAAACTTGGTAATGACTTACTACTTGTGTATGAAAGAATCCCATGTCTTAGTCTTTCAAGTCTCATTCCACATAAATGAAAGTAGGTGAAAAAGGAGACAATAACAAGACTACTATTGCTCCTACAGTGTCTGTCAGCTAAGGTACTTACTTGGAGCTGAAGATTTAAATTAAGTTGCAGGTAAAAAGATTGGTAAGGAAGGAAAATAACTGTAGCCACTATGTTTTGGAGTATTATTTTTTCTTTTCTTTTTTTGTTTGTTTGTTTGTTTGTTTGTGTCTTTTTGAAACAGGGTCTCACTATGCAGTTCAGGCTGAAGTTGAGCTCACTTTGTAGCCCAAGCTGATCTTGAACTTGCAATAATCCTCCTGCCTCAGCCTCCCGAGTGCTGGGATTATAGGCATGTGCCACCATGCCCAACTTTTGGAGTACTTTCTTATGCAGCAATATGCAGCAGTTCAAACATAATATCCCATGATGTATAAAAATGTAGATTCTTTGCCAGCTCCCAATAAGTTTGTGCCTCTGGTGATACTGAGGAAAGCTGTGCTTTCTGTGCAGATAATGCCTCATTATCTGGGAATAAAATACTTCATGGTATCTCTCAAGTTTCAGAGAACATTGAGTGTCAGGTCAAGACACACCAAGTAAATTACTATAAATCTAAGATTTCTATCTTTCGGACCCATGAAATTACAAGTTTCTATGATAAAAAGTAGCAAAGTACTGTAGACATCTGTGATTGGAACTGAACAGAGCAAGAAGGCACAAATAAATTCTTTGAATTAGCATCTCAATCCTCTAAGACAACTACCTTTATTTGTAGCATTACTTCTTCATCAGCTCACATATAATACTGCTCTTCATCAGATAGCTCCCTAAGGCCAACTTCCAGAAGAGAAATAAACTTGGAACTGGTTCAAAAGTGAGTTTATATAAACAGTATAGTTGTAAATAGGGTGCTGCAAAATTATCTTTCCCCACTTAGAGACATCCAGAAAGATGGTGATGGAGGCCATTCAGCAAATGGGAGACATTTGGGGACCTGGGAGAGAGAATCAGTTCACAATAAAGGTGGACATGTACTAATGGGAAATTTTCCTTTGAGTTAAAATATTTTATTTGGTTTATTTCCTAAACAAAGTCACATCATAGCAGTCAGTCTTCAGTGATACCATCCTCTGTTGGCCTATCTATATAACTGTCCAATGATAAGAACATGGGCCAGTAGCAGGTAGCTTGGAAGGAGCAAGATACAGGATACAAAGGTCTGGGAAAATGACATGAAAACAAATCTTTTGAGAATGGGCACAAAGTGTGAGGGTTTGCATTAACAATGATTCCTATAATGAGTGTCGACTATGAAGAACCAATCAGTAGTGAGATTTTTCCAGCAGATGTCAGCCAGCATCTGTCCTCAGTCACTCCACTGTTTGGACAGAAGGCCCATGTGGTTATGGCAGTAGTGATGGGAGTGTGTGTGTGAGTGTGTGTGTGTGTGTGTGTGTGCACATAGATTTGAAATATAAATTCCTTTAAATAAACTTTGCATTGCTACTGCCATTGCTGAATGTCCAATTTCCAGTAAGGAGACCTACTTTGGCTTCTGAACATGGCACCTTACCATTAACCGTCTATTAAAAGTGGAATGATTACAACAGACACTTTCTTACTTAAAAACGGTAGTTATTTACACTTAACACTGTTATTATTTAGTCTGGATTTGGCCTTGCCTTTTTGCCTGTATTGCCTTGGCCAGTAGCCCCATCTGAGAACTATAGAAGGACTCACCTGTGAGCAGGATATCTCATCTAGGTCAGATCAAGTGAACCATTTTAAGATAAAAGAAGAACAATACTTGGGTCATGGAAATGAACTCTGTTTGTTTTACTTTCTCATCTTGAAGTAGTTGGCATCAAGAAATGGTAGAATGGACAGAGAAAGGCTCCACCAAGGAGCCAGTTAGAGGTCAACACTATTTAGTTGTCGTGTCATTTTATGGGGAACATTGTGCATGATGAACCAGTGTAAGTATATAAGCTATAGCACCAAAAAGTAGATCAAACATGGAATGAGAATAGATTGATCCCTCTTACCATCACTCTCTGATACCCACTTATACAATTAAAGTTGACACTCATACCTTTGTTGGGTGAGAGCCCTCACTCCCCAGGAAGGAAGACGTTTACCTGAGGACAGAGTAAGAATGCCATTAATTCTACATGTCATTGGACCAGACACAGAAAGCAATTTAAATGACTAAAACAGGAGGAGTGAATAATTTGAGTTCCGTGGAAAGCTAGGGCTGTGGCTACCTGGTGCACGTAGGGAACAGTATGTCTGGAATACAAGAGATTCACTGAGTTATTGCTTGCTCTTTGGATGTTTAAGGTGAATAATGAATAGGCAACCACCGCAATCATTCCCAGAAAACAGAAAGACAAGTGAGGGCTTAGATTCTCAGGAGTGAAGAACTGAAATACTAACAAAAGTGAGACAAATCTAAAATAGACGGTGAAGGAGGGGGCTAACGAAGATCAATTTTGCCTGGGGCTGGATGTAAGAGCAAGCACTGAAACTTGTCTGCCCAATCTCCTTGTAATGCATCTTCAAAGATATTTTGTGTGGCCACCACCTTGACACAGACACTGACAGATTGACTTTAATGAAGAGCTTGAGCCGCACACCAGACGAATGCCAACAGGAGACAGTGTCAGACAACTTTTGTGCACAAGTTCACATGTTCTAAGCTTTATGCCTTATGCCAACCACTGCAGTGGCAACAGGATCTACTTAGATTTTGACAAGTTTCATCAAGCTGTAACATCCCATCCTGGGCTTGATGACATCTATATTTTTGCTTTCTGCTCCATGGTTTCTCTACTACCAGAGTATGGAATGTCTGTGAATATTAATTAATTCAACATCCACAGAAGTCATTTGGAAAGCATAGGAGACTTCGTGTTGATAGGGCCACAGTTTACCAACGGAAGACAGAAGCTAAGGAATAAATGCGTCTCTCTTTTGTCTTTTGAGCAGGTAACTCTGAAGTACATTTTGTAAGTCTCTTGGGCATGAAAACAATTCTAGTTGCCAAAAGCAATGGCCAACACTTCTGTCAGGCGATTTTTTTCTTTCCCTATTGTCTCCCTGTTCTTCACACTTGCTTCCTTGTTCACATTCTCAAGTAAACCAATCTTGAGGGGAACACACGATTTTCACTATCCTGGAACTTTTTGGCTTTCTCCCTGTTAGACTGTAAGTTCCTTGAAAGTGGGGACCGCTTTAAGTTAATAGATATTTAAGGTAAATGAAACAAGACATTCAACATGTATAAATACATTCCAAGTGTGACCTTGACATGCTTTATTACCATGACAGGGTATAAATTTCCAAGGAAATTAAACTTATTTAAAAGGTCTTATGGTTGATACATTGTGTCAACTTGAGCAGTTTAGTAGTTTAACAGAGAGACTCAGCAGGGAGCCAGGGTTCTTACTTTGTACATATCCTCATCCTGCGCAAAGGAGGGCAAGGAGATTTTGTGAGTGCTACACCCACCCTGAAGGGGGGTGAGGGTGGGCTGTGTACAATATAAGGGAGGAGAAGAGGTTTGTTTTCCCCTTTTCTCTCTTTTGCTCTGGCTACTGCCTTGAAGTGTTGCCCCAGTGCCATGCCACCCTGCCTTGGAGCCAGCAGATTATGGACTGAAATCTCCAGAAACTAAGCTAAATAAACCTTTTCTTTAATAATTTTGGGTGTCAGGTGTTTGTCTCAGCAAGAGAAAGTAACCAAGACAAAAAGACATGTTAAAGTCAGTTGTCTTTACCATCATGAAAATGTCTTAATTCTGTTTTCACTAAAACAAGTGGCAGTTAGATAGGTTAACTGAAGATGGAATAGTAGATAATTTATTACCATGATGAGGCATCACTTGGAAAACAAAAATAATGAAAAAAATAATATTAAGGGGACTCTGCCCACTATTAGAGTAAGATGAGTTTGTCGTACATGAGGGAAAAATCCACTGCTCAATATAGTTGCAAAAATTGCAATGATAACTGCCATTTATTGAGCATAAGTATGTGATAAGTACTTTTGCATGTGTTTTACTTGCGTTCTTTTAGTTAGTCCTTACAATTTGACACAAGGGAGGCTTGTGATTTTCATATGCATGAAAACAGAGTGCAGATTTGAAATAACTTGCCAAAGTCCAGATAAAGGGAAATTAAGGCAGAACACAAACTCAAGTCTCTTACTCTAGGACACATGTTCTCTATCAATATAATATACCCCAAAGACATAGGTCAGTGGTCTATTCATTCTGCACATGGGTTTAAACTTACATCTAAAAACTTGAATAAATATCAGTTTTAAATCTCTGACTCTATATGCCAGAACAGGCAAAATAACATTTCATATGCTTTAAAGGGTAATGAGTAAACCCAACAAAGTATATAACAAAGCATCAGTGTGTGCTCTGTTTTTCACTAGGGCATCTAACAGCAAAGGTGCAAATGTAAAAAAAGACTGGCATTGACAACTGTCTAACATTTGAGCTTGTACTTTAGCTGACTTTTCCACATGAGCAGAATTTCATGGGACTGATAGAGCCTGGGAGTTTGGAGATATGGTTTGGAACCCCTGTGCAGACACCAAGCCTTTAAATAAATTATTTAGCCTTCTGTACTTCAGTTTTCTTCATTCGTCACATAAGTACCTGCTTCCATTTAGTCACAGGGTTCTTACAAGCTTGAAATGAATGCGGTCTATGAAAGCTAAGTACTATTTAAGTGTTTAGCTCTATTAATCATTATTTTCCATCATTGAGTTATTATGTGTCTGCTAGATGACCCAGCACTATTCACAGTATAAGATCATCTTTCCTTTAATCATAATAATCCTTAAACCAAAAAGGTTATTATTACCACTGGGGTTAATGCAATATTTTTAGAGATGACACGGTGAAAGGATGCTTAAACCTCTGAGAATGTGTAAATGTTTTCTTTTCCTTTCTTCTAATATTTAAGTAACCATTGAGTATTCTGGACAACCGCTCCTTCTGGGCGAGGTTCAGAGTTTCACTGGTTCAGTTTCTCTTCTCTTGGAAACTTTGTGATGGTCTGTGTAACCAGAATCCTCAGAACACTTGTCCACGATGTAGGAACCATGTCGCGTGTAGCTGTTGGTAGCATTCTTATTTGTCTTTAAACCCAACTTAGTTGCCACAAGAATAGTCAGGCTTCTCTCAACTTGAAGTTGGGAAAATTTCCATGCAAATAATGAAGGAGATTCTGAGCCACTGTGGTCCTTCACTCCAGAAGAGACTGGAAAAACGAAAAAAATCACAAGAGAGGGAGGGAGGGGCGGTGGGACAAAGAGGGGCTTATCAGAAGTAGACTTAAAGTTGACACCCTAAACTGTCAGCTCTTAAAAAACACAGGCTGGGTCTTTATTGCTCTATTTCCAAGCCCCAGCTTACCAGACTGTTTTAGTAAATGATTTGAGGAAGTAATACACAGACATTCATGCTGAGAAACTCATTCCTGTTGCTCACAAAAGGAAATTAAGTGAGATTGAAGTTAGAAAATGAGGATTATGGATTCTTCTTCTTATAATCTGTGTATTCATTGAGTTTCTTAACCTTAAACTTTCTCATTTATATAATGGAGATTAAACTATCCCACATAGGTGTGACATAGGATCTATCTAAAATGCAACCCTGACCAAACATCTTTCATAAAACCTTACAGTCTTAAAGTACAAGGCCATGTTCTCCTGTGAAACACAAAAACCTTCCATCATCTGGCTTCTGGCTTTCTCTTAGAAAGAGCTTGTTGGACAAATAAACTCTTAAGTTGCAAAGTGACCAAAGGAGAGCTGGCTGAAGGAGAGTCATGAATATGTAAGACCAATGGTTTTTATAATATTAAGTCAGCAATGGGACTCCAGAGGTTAGGAATTCATCCATAGCAAATAACAGAAAACATTAGGTGATTGAAATAAATGGGGAAGGAACATCAAGTACTGAACCTTGAGGAGGAAAGCAGGTTGGCATATTCTGGGAGAAAGCAATCAGTGAGGAGGAAACACAAGGCTAGGGAAGATGGTGAAGGTAAGACCAAAGCACTTTATAGTGTTGAATGCCCATAACAAGCAGTTTGAATTTTATGTTGGATGCCGATGGATAAGGCTGAAGTGTTTTCAAGCCAGTTGGTGGTGCTATCAGGTGTATATTACTCAGTTTTTACATTGGTGGAGCAAAATACTTGACATACAAAATGTAAAGGAGAAAGGGGTTGTTTTGACTTATGGTTTCAGAGGTCTCAGTCCATGGCCAGTTGGAACCAAGGCAGAGACATCATGGCAGAATGGGTGCACCAGAGGAGCGCTGCTCTCCTCATGGGATTCAAGAAGTAGAGAAGGTTTTAAAGAGTCAGAGAGGAAGAGACCAGGACCCAGGTATATACCCCAGGGTCGTGCCTCTATGCCCCAGTCTCTAAGCCTCACTTTCTATTTCCTCATTCAACTGTGGTCTCATCAAAGGATCAACCATGGATGATGTCCCCTCACAATCCAAGCACTTCTTTAGGACTGTCTTAGTCTAGTCAAGTTGACAGTCATGATTAGCTAGCACAAAGTGAGGAATGGGAAGGATTCAAGTGTTTGGCTTTATACTAAGGGAAAGGTGAGAATGCTTACTACATGGTGAAAGCATAGAGAAAAGGATTTTGTTGGTGTGGGTAAAGGAAAGAAGATCAAGAGTATGATTTTACACACGTTATTTTATCCACAGCTGTTAGAAATGTGTTACTATAGATAAAGTAATTATTAAATGTTGGAGTCTGGATCTCAGGAGAATAATCCGGGCCGGAACCCCATTCCCCTCCTCCTTCTCTATCAGAAGTGGAGGTTTCATGTCAGTGTTTACCAAGGTGGATGTGAAACTCTTCTCCTAGAATCCCAGGGAACCACAGGGAATAGCTCAACAAATTAAAAACGCGATGCAAAACTCATTTACTTATTCGCTTTTTTTTTTAATTTTTAGTTTTTTTATTGGTGCATGTTTGCAGCATATAATGATTACATACATTATGTGGAGTTGGTCCATGCACATAGCATATCAGTGAAGTTTTCAACCTCTATACTTCCCTACCACCTCTCCTTCCATCTCTTAGTCCTTTTTCCAATTGAAAAAGACCTATATTCCTACTTTCAATTAGTTGTATTTATTTTTCTCTTTATTTATATTTTAAGTTTCTCATCTCATATAAAACAAACCATGCAATATTTAAATTGGTGTGTCTGATTTATTTCACTCCAAGTACATCCACTTTCTTACAAATGACTCAAGTTTATCTTTATGGTGGAATAGTACTCTGTTGTATGTAAATACCACATTCTTTAATCCATTCATTTATTGATGGACATATAGGCTGCTTATAAGTTTTAATGATTTAGAGCTGTGCCGCTATAAACATGGATATGCATGTGTTGTGGCTTGTGTCTAGATGTCCCCCCAAAGCCTCATGCAGTCATAGGTGGGGCTTTTTCAGAGATGGACTGATCTAGCGTGTGTGATGCTGGGATTGATCCATGGTGCAATGCTAGGATCAAGGGCACTAGGATTAAGGGTGTGAGTGTCCCCTACTCTTAAGTAGCCTGGATAAAATATAAAGTATAGAAAGAGCTGTAGTCAGCCCTTGCTTGATTTTGCTGTCTTCTGCTTGCCATGGACTAGTTCTCCTCACTGATGCCTCTCTGTCACGCCAACCTGCCTTGGAGCCTGCCATTGAGGGACTGAAACTGCTACAAACTGTCATCTAAACAAACCTTTCCTCCCCTAACTTTGAGTACCAGATATTTTGTCTTGGCGATGAGAAAAGTAACTAAGACAGCATGCATCACTGTAATATGTATTCAACTGTTTTAGGAAGATACCTAACGGTGAATTCCTGGGTCAAATAGCATTTCTAGTTTTAGTTTGGTAAGAGATATGAGTCTGGTTTCAATTTTCTGCTTGTGAATAACCAGTTTCCTCAGCATCGTTTTCTAAAGAGGCTATCTTTCTTCTAGTGCATGTTTTTGGCCTCTTTGTCCAATATCAGATACCTGAGTGTGTCTGGAGGTTTTTGTACATTCTCTATTATGTTCCATTATTCCTAAAGTTGTTTTTCTGCCAGTATCATACGATTTTTATCAGTGTAGTTGTGTAGTATAACATGAAACCTGAGATTTTCATGCCTTCTGCTTTGCTCTTATCACATAGCATTGCTTTTGCTGTTCTGGGTCTCTCATGGTTCCATATTAGTGTTGTTTTCTCTAATGCTGTGAGGAATGCTATTGGCATTTTCATTGGGGTTGCATTAAATGTGTATATCAATTTTGTGACTATAGTCATTTTCTTAGCTGGTAAAATTTTTTTATTACTGCTTCAATTTCACTGCCTGTTATTGGATTACTCAGTGTTTTTAAAACTTCTTGGTTTAGCTTTGGTAATTCATATATATTTAGGAATCTATCAATTTCTTCTAAATTTTCCAACTTATTGGAGTACAAGTTTTCAAAGTAGTTGTGAGTAATCTTGTGAATTTTGGCAGTGTCCACTGGTATTTCTTTTTTGTGCTTCTAATTGTGTTGTTTTTTCTTTTATTCAGGGGGGGAAACTGGCTATGGAATTATCTATTTTGTTTATTATTTTAAACAACTGGCCCTTTGTTATGGCTTGTCTAGATGTCCTCCACAGCCTCATGTAGTCATGGTGGGGCTTGATCTAGAGTGTGGTACTGGGATCAAGAGTGTGTGGTCACTAAATTAGTTCACTGATTGGTTCAGCACTTGCCCTAATCATGGTAGCCTAGATAGACTATGAAAGAAGCAGAAAGAAGCTGCTAAAGTTCCTTGCTTGCTTTGCTACCTTTTGCTTGCCATGAACTGTATCTCCTCTGTGATTCCATCTGCCATGCCACCCTGCCTTGGAGCCAGCCAGTTATGGACTGAAACCTCTACTCACAGTAAGCTAAATGAACCTTTCCTCCTTTAACTTTGGTTGTGAGTATTTTGTCTCAGCAATGAGAAAAAAAACAAAGGCAGAATTTGGTAGCAGAGAAGAGGGGCCATTGCTGTGACTGTACCTGACCATGTGGTTCAGGAGGCTTTGGGATTGGCTTGTGAGAAGAGTTACAAAACGTTTGGAGATGCTAGCCAAAAAATCAGTTGGAACGCTTTCAAATGTAATTGAGATTTTGGTCAGTGCTCAGAGACCAAAATGCTGATAGAAATGCAGCCAGTAAAGACCAAGCTCAGGAGGTTTCTGGTGGGAAGAAGGACTGCATCGACTGTTGTGCTATGGCAAACAAAAACACTGGAAGGACACCCAGGATTTGGAGGAAGATTTATTTACTGGCGGATGGGCACTGACTAGGAATCAGTTGTTTCTCAAAATGTCAGGCTCTGTTCTCTGGCAGTCTAGTGCTTATATGGGATAAGCAAGCATGCAGTACAGAGGCAGAGTGCTTGACTGTCTTTGGTTCCTACAGTATGCCTCACAGTGACCAGACATTTCTAGGAGACAGAAGCAACCAGAACTGCAAGGGAAACTATTAAGTGAACAATTAGGAAACTAAAGTGTGCTGGCAGTGAGGAGGGGTAGGATTTTATGCTACAGTTGGACTCCAGACAGTGTGTGATATGGCTTGGCAGAAAGTTTGTCTGCATTTTGCTCCTGTCCAGAGAATTTGCCTGAGACTAAGATTAAGGGCAGTGGAGTAATTAATCTTGAAGAAGCAATTTCAAGCCAATCTAATGTTTAGGCAGTGGCATGACTACTGCTGGGGGCTTTTAGCCAGATTTATGTTGAGAATCACAAGCAAAAAGCCCAGTGTAATGATTCAAATTTTTGTGAGTTTGCCCAGAAAGGAAGCTCTAGTAAAGTTGCAGCCTGAAAATATGGAACAGAGAAGAAATTGGTTGCTGAAAACACTAGCAAGAAAAAGCAAGTATTTCAGAAGAAGACAACAGAAAAAAATGACCTGAGGACAGCATAAGAACCAGTAGGATTCCAGCCTTTGCAGTCTCAGAGTTACAAAGGTGAAAGACTTTGCTCTGAAAAGAAAGCCCCAGAGCGTACCAGGTTTCAGAATGGCAGCAGCCTACAGAATTTATTCTTTGAGATTCAATTCAGATTGCTCAGTAATCCAGGCACTCTACCCCTACAGTCAAGAGAGAAAGAAGCCTAGCTAATGCTCTAGCTGCTGGTAGACCTTGGCATCATCCAGCTGGTGCTGGTTTTTAGGTGCATGTTGAATGTAAGTGTTCTGGGGTCAGGAAGGCTTCCGCCAAGATTTCAGAAGGCCTGGGTGGTCAGGAAGTGTGTTCCTGAGGAGGCAGTTTGTGAAACTGAGTGTGAAGCCAAAGGTGCAGGGTAGAGCCCAGAAATTTGGAGAAGCTAGGAATGTGGATTGTCTTAGGAAAACTGAAAGGAGTGAGCAGAACTGGCCCAAGAGAGAAGTCAGGGTGGTGGGGAGTGGCTGAGCCAAGGCTGTGCTGGAGATTGACCACACATTTGGGGCTAAAGCAAGGCCAGCCTCAAGAACAAAGTGCCAGAGGCAAGC
The DNA here is from genome assembly GCA_004365215.1 of Cuniculus paca. NCBI lineage: Eukaryota > Metazoa > Chordata > Mammalia > Rodentia > Cuniculidae > Cuniculus > Cuniculus paca. The sequence continues at coordinate 2,330 of RJWT010037168.1, read as the reverse complement.
CATGTAAACAAGTTGTTGGGATTAGAGCTAAGCCAGTCCTAGAGACATGGGCTTCCAGAGGCCGACCATGTAAACAATTGGACTTCTAGCTCGGTGGCCTATCAACAGGTGTCTGGCCTTGGTGCTCTTCCCTGTTAGCAATGGCACCAATAGCTCTAAAAAGGTTTTGCTTTCAGCATTCTCAGCAAAACACTGAGACCTTATACTTTTGGCCCCATTGCATATTTCCTCCCTTTTTACTGTGTATAAATAAAGACACAGACCATGCTGAGTTGTTGCTTCTTCTCCATCAGACAGATCAGATCTCAACTGGTCACAGCTTTCCTTTATGTTACTTTTCTCTCATTGCTGAGACAAAATACCCAACATTCAAAATTAAAGAAAGAAAGGTTTATTTAGCTCACAGTTTGTAGAAGTTTCAACCATAATCAGCCAGCTCCAAGGCAAGGTGGTATGGCATAGGGGTAACACTTCAAGATGGCAGAAGACATCAAAAGTAAGAGCAAAATGGGGGGAGCACAAACCTCTTTCCCTCCCTTACATTGTAAGCAGGATCCCACCCTGTCAAGTATGTATAGCATTCACACCATCTTCCTGCCCTCATCTTACATAGGATGAGGATGTTTACAAAGCGAGGACTCTGTCCCCCTGCTGAGTGGCTTCTTCTAAACTTTTCAAGTTGACATAATGTATCAACCATATAACTTTTATTATGTGTCTTGTCTTTTCTTAATCTTCTGGCACCCCCCCGTCAAGTCCCTACTCCTTCTGTGGGTCATGGTAATCAGAGCTACAACCACTGGCAGTGACATAGAGGCAGAGTCATTCAAATTCTTTGGAGTTCACATCTTGTCAGAGATTGCCTTGGTTGCCACACATGGAAGTACAGGACTTAATGTTTGCCCTGCTGGATTTGGACTTGCTTTAGTCACAGTCTTTTGTATCTTCCTATTTGTACCTTTTGGAATGAAAATGTCTATCTTGCACCATTGAATGTTGGAATTGTTTGACTTTCCTTTAATTGGTACAGAGGCTTGGAGTGAAGAGTTTTCCTTAAATCACAGAGGAGATTTGGGACTTGAACTTTTCAGCAATACTGAAAATGTTAGGATTTTGGCAACTCTTAGAGATGGTCTCTTGCATAAAGGGGTTGTGCATGAGTCTTTGGAGGGCCAGGGGTGGAATGTTTTGGCTTGTGTCTGGATGTACCCTAAAGCCTCATGCAGTTGTAGTGGGGGCTTTTCAGAGCTGGCTAGATCTAGAGTGTGTGATTCTGGGGTCAAGGGCGTGTGATTACTAAATCAGTCCATTGATTGGTTTGGCATAGTTCTTGCTAGGATTAAGGGCTACATCCACCCAAGGCAGGTAGCTTGTATAAAAACAAGGGACAGAAAGAAGGCTAATGTGTTTTTGCCTGTCCACTTACCTTTGACTATTTCTCCTCTGCAGTGCCCCCCTAGGATGCCTGCTGACTATGAACTTAAACCTCTACAAACTGTGAGCCAAATAAACCTTTCCTCCTTTAACTTTGGGTGTTGACTACTTTGTCTCAGCAATGAGAAAAGTAATTAAGATACCCTTTGATGCATTGATTCTTTTTGTCTTTTTAGTCTCAATTTTGTTAATTTCTGCTTTAATCTTTATAATTTCCTTCCATGTACTAGATTAGGATCTGGCTTGTTGTTTTTCTGGAACATTGAAGGGTATCACTAGGTTATTTATTTGGGCTCGCTCTGTTTTTCTGATGTTGGCATTCCAAGCTACAAATTTTCCTGTTAGGACTGCTTTCATTTGATTCTAGGCATTGTCATTTGATTCTAAGAATTAATTTCTTCTGTGACACATTGATTATTCAAGAGTGTATCATTTAATCTCTGTGCATTTACATAATTTCTTTGGCTTCTTTTGCCATTGACTTCTAGTTTCATTGTGATATGATCTGATAATATGCATGGGATAGTTTTGATACTTTTGCATGTACTTAAGCATGATGTATGGATTAGTATGTGGTCTATTTGGAGAAAGTTCCATGTGATGCTGAAAGAATGTGTATTCTGTGGTGGTTGGGTGGAACGCTGTAGATATTTATTAAGTTCTTTTGTTTGAAGGTTTGTTTCCACTCTGATGTTTCTTTATTGATTTTTGTCTATTTGATCTGTCTACTTGTGCCAGTGGGGTATTGAGATACCCTATTATAATTGTATTGATGTGTGTATAGTAATTTATGTCTAATAGTTTTTGTTTTATGAAGTTGGGTGCACTTGTGTTCACTGAATATACATTTATAGTTGTTGTCTCTTGATGCTGAGTTGTTTCTTTAAGCATGATGA
>RJWT010037167.1:0-13121 GCA_004365215.1 Cuniculus paca | reverse complement strand
ATCCAGACCCAAACCATAACATTCTGCCTCTAGCCCCCAAAGACCCATGTACATTTTTTTTAATGCAAAAGACATTTTAGTCCATCTCTAAGAGTTACCAAAGTCCTAACAGTTTCAGCATTGCTGAAAAGCCCAAGTCCCAAGTCTCCTCTGAGCAAACTCCTAGCTGTCAACCTCTGTACGAATGAAAAGAAAGTTAAACACTTCCATTATTTTATGGCGCAAGATAAACATTTCCATTCCAAAAGTTATAAGCAGGAAGATACAATGGAATAGGACCAAAGCAAGTCCAAAGTCCAGCAGGGCAGACATTAAGTCCTGTAATGTCATATGCAGCATCTAAGGCAATCTGTGGCAGATGTGAACTCCAAAGGGCTTGGATAGCTCTGCCCTTACAGCACTGCTGATGACTGTAGCTCCCATGGCTTCTCTCTTGGACTTGCTTTGCTCTTTCCTTACAGTTTTCCCTAGGTGATCCATGTTTTTGGTTTCTCCAAACCTTTGGTTTCCTCACTGAACCTTTGGCTGCACACTCACAACATCATGCCTTGTTCTGTCAGGGGCATACACTGCCTGACCTCCCAGGCCTTTGGAAATCTGTGTGGAAGGTTTCCTGAACCTAAAACTCTTTCATTCTGCATGGACCTGAAACCAGCGCCATGTGAATGATGGCTGAGTCTGTTGCCAGCTGAACAGCAGACAGATTTTTCTCTCTTTGTGGTAAGGGATTGCTGGGCACTCTGAATCCAATTCTAAGGAAGAAATTTTTTATGCTGTTGCCATTCTGGAACATAATGTGGTTGATGCCATTCTGGGACATGGCACAGCCACCACCATTCTTGGACTGAAACCTCTATAAACTGTGAGCTAAATAAACCTTTTCTTCTTTAACTTTGGGTATCCGGTATTTTGTCTCAGCAAGGAGAAAAATGTAATTGAAATACCCACCCAGCCTAAGCTACCAGAAAGCTTCTATTTATTAATTACCTGCCATGACTTTGGAAAACCACTACTAAATGTGTCTCTTGTATTATCTCCTTTAATTTAATCCTTGCTGTATTCATGAGGTATACAGCCTCATTGATAAGGAGACATTAAAGACATATTCAAAGTCACACAGCTATTGAGCAATAGCAGAACTAAGATTGTACTCTAGGTATCTGATGCAATACCTGTTACCCTGTCCACTGGCCTGAAATTTTGCTTTTCTTAGGTCTTCTGTTTAGCATTTTGGTTCCCCACTTGGCTGGGAACCATGGCACCTGCCTGGATCTATCTTCCGTTTCTCCTTTTCCTCCCCTTCCTTCTCCCCTCCAATAGAATCCTGGGCTGAGGACTGATTCTTCAACAAGTATCCTACCACCAGCTAAGTACCAGCTTCTGCCTAGATTTCAATAAACCCTAACAGGTAATCCGAGCTCTCATCTCTGAGGTGGACTGTTTTATTCTAAACTCTCAGTAGGGACAGTCTTAGTTTGCTAGGGTTATCCTCACAAAATATCACAAGCTCAGCAATTTAAACACCAAAAGCTTATTTTCCCATGGTTCTGGAGGGTAGAAGTCTAAGATCATGGTTGGCAGGTTGATTTCTCCTAATGTCTCTCTCCTTAGCTTGTGAATGATCACCTTCCCACTGTATGCTCATATGACTTTTTCTTTTGGACATCCATTCCTGGGGTTACTCTGAATGTCCTATTTTCCTCTTATATCAATCAGACTGGATTACAACCCACCCTAATGGGCTGATTTTAACTTAAAGTACCTCTTTAAGGCTTTGTAATCAAATATAATCATATTCTGAGGTTCTGAGGGTTAGGGCTTCAACATTAAAATTGGGAAGATTGCTATTCAGTTCATAACAGAGACTGAGCATTTGCTACCAATGAACTGATCACTCAGGTCTCACAGAAATATATCTAACTATTTTGACTGTCATTCCTGGATCTGCTAGAATGTATTGCTGCCCTGAATTACCATACAAAAATGAGAACCCCTTTAAAGGTGAATCTAGCTTGGCATTAAAGCCTGAATCTTGAAGTCCCATTACTCCATACCTAAACTTTTACCTTGGTGTGGTTTGGATGTCTGTCTTTTCTTTTGTCTTCCTTTATTTAATTTTAAAAACAAAACAAAACAAAAGATAGAAATGATACAGAATTTTAAAAAAAATAGGAAATTAACACTGATTAATATATTGCATATTGTTATCTTAGAAATAGTTGTCAGGCTATAAGATTTAGGCATGAAAAAATGATCAAACAATCAAATGATGAGAAAACAAACTGTTCTTTTCAATGAACTTACAGAGATTAGTAGTATAGTTATCTATCTTGTATTTATGTATATATCCATATATATGTATACCTATATACATATAATCTTTTCCCTTCTTTCTTCTCTCCTTTCCCCTATTCCAGTTGTTCTTTCCTTTTGAGCACTCTCCTTCCCGTTCATTTTCACAATATCTATTGTGCATTTTGGATCTCATTACTCTTTCAGTTATTGTTTACACTAAGGAGACAATATGATATTTACACATGTGAGTTTGACTTATTTCACTTATGAGTATGGTCTCAAGTTGCATTCATTTACCTATAAAAGTCTTTGTTTATCCTTCTTTATAGCTGAGTAATACTCAATTATATAAAAATATCACATATTTTTTATTCATTCTGTGGTTGATGGGCACGTGGGTTGTTTCCAAGATTTAGTTATTACAAATTGTGCTGCTATAAACATGAGTGCACACATATCACTGTGGTATGATGTTTTCAATTCTTCTGGGAAAATACTCAGAAAGGGAATACCTGGGTTGAGTGGGACCTCCAATCCTAGTTTTTTGAGCAATCTCCACATTGATTTCCACAGTGGTTGTAACAGTCTACACTTCTACCAACAGTGGAGAAGGGTTCCTTTTTCCTCACAGCCCCACCAACATTTATTATTGGTTGATTTCTTGATGACAGCCATTCTTTCTGGAGTGAGATGGAATCTCAATGTTGTTTTAATTTGCATTTCTCAAGTGACCAGTGAAGTTGAACATGTCTTCATGTATTTATTTTCCATTTGTATTTCTTCATCTGAGAAGTGCATGTTTATCTCAGATGTCCATTTTTGGATTGGGTCTTGGAATTTGGGGAGGCCTGTTTTTTCAATTCTTTATATGTTCTAGATATAAGTCTTTTGTCTGAGGGACAGTTAGCTAAATTTTTTCCCATTCTGTGGGTTTTCTTTTCACTCTGTTGGTGATTTCTTTTGAAGTGCAAAAACTGTTTAATAAGATGAGATCCCAATTATTGATTCTTTGAAGTACTTCCCATGCAGTTTGGTTTTTGTTCATGAACTCTTTGCCTACCCCTATGTCTTTAAGATTTCTACCTACCTTGTCTTCCAGTAGATTTAGTGTTTAGATCTTTGATCCATTTTGACTTTAGTTTAGTGCATGGTGATAGACATGGGTTTAGTTTTAGTCTTCAGCATGTGGAAAGTCAATTTTTCCAGCACCATTTATTAAAGAGGCTATCTTTCTTCCAGTGAACATGTTTGGCCCCTTTGTCAAAGATAAGGTGACTGAATGTCTTTGTAGTTGTGTCTGCATCTTCTAATCTGTTCCATGGATCCTTGGGTCTGTTTTTTTGCCAGTACCATCATAATTTTATCGCAGTAGTTTTGTAATGTAATTTCAGGCCAGGGATTGTGATGCCTCCTGCCCTGCCTTTGTTGCCCAGAATTGCTTTTGCTATTCTAGGTCTCATCTGTTTCCAAATGAATTTTAGGAATGTTTTCTCTAGATTTGTGAGATATGTTAATGGTAGTTTGATCAGGATTGCATTAAATCTGTATAACAGTTTTGGGAGCATGGTCATTTTTACTATGTTGGTTCTTCCTATCCAAAAGCAAGGAATATCTTTCCATTTTCTGATATCCTCTTTAATCTCCTTTTTTAAAGTATTGTAGTTTTAAACACATAGATCTTTTATGTCCTTCATTAGATTGATTTCTAAGTATCTCATTTTTTTGGATGCTACTGTGAAAAGTATTATTTCCATAATTTCTCTCTCACTGATTTTGTTATTCATGTACAGGTATGCTATTGATTTTTGAGAGTTGACCTTGTATCCAGCTACACTGCTGAATTTGCTTATTAACTCTAGTAGTCTTTTGATGGAGTTTTTGGGGTCTTCTATGTACAGTATCATGTCATCTGCAAACAATGATAGTTTAATTTCTTCCTTTCCTATCCTTATTCCTTTATTTCTCTCTCTTGTATAATTGCTCTGGCTAATTTGTCAGCGCTATACTGAACAGGTGATAATGGACATCTTTGTCTTGTTCCTGGTTTTAAAATGAAAGCTTTCAGTTTTTGTCCATTTAATATGATGTTGGCTGTTGATTTGTCAAAGATGGCTTTTATCAGATTGAGTTAGAGAACATCTGTTTGATTTTCCATAAGGTTTTTATTGTGAATAAGTGTTGGACTTTATCAAAAACTTGTTCTGCGTCTATCGAGATGATCAAGTGATTTTTGTCTTTGTCTCTCTTGATGTGGTGTATTACATTTATTGATTCACACATGTTGAAGCATCCCTGCATTCCTGGGATGAATCCCACTTGGTCATGGTATATAATCATGTTGATGATTTGATGCATTCTGCTTGCTAGTATTTTATTGAGAATTTTTGCATCAGTGTTCATTAGGGAGATTGGCCTCCTTTTTGGTTGGGTCTTTCTCTGATTTTGATATCAGAGTAGTACTTGCCTCCAGGAATGAGTTAAGGAGAACTGCTTCTCTTTCAATTTCATTAAAGAGTTTGAGGAGTATTGGTGTTAAAACTTTTCCAAATTTCTTGTAGAATTCTTCTGTGAATCTATCAGGACCTGGAATTTTCTTTGTTGGTAAGTTTTAATTACCAATTTCAGTAAATGATATCAGATTATTCAAAATTTTTAATCTTCTTGATTCAGCTTTGGCAATTCATACTTTTCTAGGAATCCATCCAATTCCTCTGTGTTTTCCAGCCTATGAGAGTAAACATTTTCAAAGTAGGCGTTGTTGATCTGAATTTCCACAGGATCTGTAGTAATTTCTCCCTTGAATGTCTGTCTTTTCTTAATGTTCCCGTTTGGAACCTAGTGCCCAATGAGAATATATTAAGAGGTAGGGCCTTTGGGATATGATTAAATCATAAGGGATCCATGCTCATAAATTGGATTACTGCCCTTATAAAAGTGAATTGAACTGGGGATATAGCTCAGAACCACAGCACCTGCCTGGAAAATTCAAGGTTGTGAGTTTGAGTCCTGGTACCAAAACCAAAGAAAACAAAACAATATCAACAACAAAACAGCGAATTGAACTGGCTGCATTGCCCTTTCCACTACATGAACACATAAAAAGCACCATAAAGAAGTGTACCCTCACCAGACACCCACTCCACCTTGATTTTAGACTTCTCAGCTTCTATAACTGTGAGCAAGTTCCCTTGTTTATGAATTACCTACTCTAAGGTATCTTTATAGTGGTCTGAATAGACTAAGACACACGATCCTGCCAAACACATACTGACAATTCTATAAAGAAAAACAGAATACCTGCCTCTGTGCCCAAGAATGAACAGATGAAAGCTCAGGGCTATCCTAACATCCTCTTAACTGGCAATTATTCCACGCACTCTTGTTACGTTGCTGATGAAATGATACATCTTTATTTCAGGCTCTTCATTTTTGCCTTACAGCCATATTTTGAGCTTTCCAGTATTAAGATGATCTCTTAGACAGACACCTTTATAGCTGATGAATGTTGAAAAGTATCTTTTGGTTAGTCCAGGATGTATCAGGCCTACAAGCTCTGGAATCAGATTGTCTGGATTTGTATTCGAATGTCATCTTACTCCTAAGCAATCTTGGACCATTTCCTTGACCTCTTTTTGTCATATATCCCTCACCTGTACAAGGAAAAACTAATGCCAACCCAGTGAATTTGTTGTTAGGATTAAATGAATTAAAATATATAATGAAGTTAAAATAGTGCGTGACCCACAGTTCATATTCAATACATTTTAGTTCTAATTTTTGTTTTTAGGGTTAGAGTTTTTAGAATTCTCTTCACTATGTCCTTTACTACTAGCTTATTCTGGGAAAGTTTTATAAAATGTACATTTATGTCATTTATTTGTCTACAAAATATAAAGTTTCAGCAATAATGGGCTTAAATATAGAAAGGAATTTATTTGCCTCAATAAATCAAGAAATCCAGGCACTTGACAGTGTTAAATACAGCTTGATTCAGAGCCCAGATTATGTCACCAGAACCCAGTTTTTTTCTATATTTTCTCAGCTCTGTCATTTTAATGTTATGTCCATAGTTCCCATCTCATAGTTGAAATATAACTGTTATCAACTCTCAGCACTTCAAGGTTCTAATTTAAATCCAACGAAAAAGAGTGAGCATCTTTATCTTAATATTTCCAGAAAAATTCTAGAATCTACTCTAATAGGATGAAGCTAGTCCATGTGCTCACCCTTGATGTCTTACTGTTGCCAAGAGTACTCAGGATTTTGTTTGGCCAGTTCTGAGTCTACCACACCATGCCTAAATTAGGGGCAGAAACAACTTCCCTGAAAGCACATAAGATGAAAGTGGGAGAAATTGAAGTGTAACTACCAAAACACAGGTCAGAAGATTCTAGACAGAAAAAAAAATTAGATGTTCATAGCATAAATGAATTTTTTATAAGTTAGGAGAATTTTTAGTCGACTGTGGGCCTGTAGAACATATTGTAGTTGAGTACTATGACACTTTGGTCTGAATCCATAAGTTGATTATAAATTAGGTTTAACGTTATATCAGAGAAAACACTAAAAAGGAATTGAGACCATTTCTCCTAAGTGTGCCAAAGAGTCATACACTGGCATGCACAATGCTGGCAATGTGAAAGATTTTTACATTTTGCTTTTTAGGGAATGGAGAAGAGTTCATTGGCTCTACTCTTCTTCATTCCAGCCCTTCCTTTGCCTACAAAAAGCACTCTGGGTAGTGTTAACTCTTTGGGTAGAGTCACTGCACAGGGTTAAAAGGTGATACACTGGCTGGTTCTACTATACTGGGAGAGAGCTCAGCCTCCTCTCTTCAGATGCTGCCTCTCCTTTAGATCCTAAGAACAGCGTTTCCATTTGCTTCTAATCTATTCAAACCACCCTCCCTTGGTTGCAGGAGCTCTCTGTGGATTCTAGCCCAACTTGCTTGAATTTCATTTTGCCTTTTGGGGCTAAACACCCTGTTTTACGCATCCTTTGCCTACTATTTCCTGGGAAACATTATACAGGCAGTAGTTGTATACCCAAGCAAGAATTCAGGTATATCAAGGTATAGTGGTTAAATTGCATTATAATATCTTTATATTATCAGTTAATTGTGCCTAATTATGTATTCAAAGTGCAACTTTTGAGAACATATAGTTGTAAAATCATTTTTATTTTTTGAGTTAAAGGTCCAAAGAATGAATAAAGAGAAAAGCACCTTGTGCACTTGAAGCATACAGATAGGCAGTCTGAACTGCACTGTCAGAACACCTTGCTAAGAACAAAAGTCTCTGATTGAGAGAACCAAACTTGAATAAAATATTTTAATGGAACCAACTATTTCCTAATATGATTTCTATGGGACGAATCTGACCCTAGCTCAAAAAAAAATTAATACAAACTAAATTAAAAAACTTTTTAACTCAAAGCCTAAAAACCATTTCTGTGAAGTATACCACTATATAGAGCATAAATGTTGTGCATTCCACTTTTTATGAAAAAGAGTAGAAAATACCAAATTTTGTCAAATGAAGCAAGAGGAAAAATTAGTCTTTCATCTGTAAAAGAGAAAATAAGACCCCAGGAACTCAAATACCATTTCTATATTACTAGGCACTCTTTAATTGAACCATCCTTCAAAAACTGAACTTCACAAGTTATGTCTTAGAGAGTCTCTCTAATTTAAGATACTCAATAGTTTAGCATTTGAGAAGGTCTCCTTCTGAGAGGGAACGAGTAATGATCAAAAAGAAGCCTATGAGATATGATGATATCATCTTCTCTCATGTGAGTTTAGTGATTTAGGAAAGACTTATATGCTGGGTTTTTTCTTATTTTAATGACCTTTCCTACATGCGGCTTCTCTAATTCCCACAATAGCACTTTGTTTATACAGATAATTTTCTCTCCAGCAGGAGCTCTTACATGCTTTAATAACCTTTTCTCATGAATCAACTCAGTGTGTTGTGAAGTTTGATGGGGTTCAGGGTTAGGGGCCCCCTAAGTCTGCCATTTGGGATTCTGATTGCTCTATTGCTGCCCTCCTGGGCTTCTCAGTGGGCTGATGTTGGCATAGTAACTTGAAACAGGGCTTTTTGGACTAAAGTCACCCTATATTGTCTCAGGATAAGTGCAAGCTCTGTGGTAAATAAAATGTCTGAGAAGGTCTGCTATAGAGCCAAATTCTGAATTTATATCCAGATAGAGGAAATGTGAAGAATGTAGAGAATCTTGGATAGGGCTTTTGGTTATCTCTTAGGAGCTACTTAATTTTTAAATACCAAACGCTCTATTCAGAAATTCAAATTATCACCACTAGATGATTCTGATAAAGTAAATGGAATTTTGGGGGAACACACAACTGAAAACATCTCAAATTGGTATAGAACCAGAAGAAAAATTAATGGATAGTGTCACTGGGATACCTAAATAGGGACTACAGGTACAGTCTGGTCCAGAAAGCACTTCCCAAGGTGCTCTTTCTTTCATCTCTTGCTTTTGGTTTCTACTAGATGTTTTCAGCTAGGCTTTTAACACATATGAGAAAGATGGCGGCTGCCAAACCCTGTTCTCATCTTCATAACTTGGGATCCAAAGGAAGAAAGGGGTCTCCTTTTTCTTGGCATAACTGTATGAAACTTCAAGGAGTTCCATGATTCTGACTGATAATCCAGGGTAGCTGTGTAGACTAATATATGGGTGGGTTTCCCAAAGTTGTCAAAGGAAGAAACATACAAAACCCAACCCAACCCAACCCAACCCAACCCACTGGACTAGCCCTTCTCTATCAGTTCTATATTCTTTTCTATGCCCTGCCCTACCTTACTCCAGCACACACATGTTGTGCTACAGGCATATATTCTAAAAAGAAATCTCTCCTCATATGGTAATAAATAAGTAAATAAATATAACAACCGACAATTATAGTTGTGTTGGGTCTTGTAACACCACAATTGTTTGATGCCACTTACTATCTGTTGTCTCAAACACTAGTTTTTCTGACAAAAATAGACACATTGTTTTATGTATTTTATGGATATTAAGTGATTCAATCCTTATTACACTCTGAGAGACATATTGTTATTGTCATTGTATACATTGGGAAACTGAGGCTCGAAGGGGCTCATGGATTTGTACACAGGTAGGAGTTAGCCAGGACTGGGTTCTAGAGGGTCTGGAAAAGTTTTCTTTAAAAAGAGCTTAAATATATTAAATACACTGTCTCTTGCTCCAATGTATTTGTACTGCTTAAGTAACTGTCCTCTGTGTCCACTGCTTGAATTTCACTTGGGATTATTGGCACATGTCCTGCATTCTTCAGCATTTTATGGCCCATCTCTTTCTGGTGCATATATCAGACTTGGAATTGCTCTTGAACCAGACAAACCTCAGAGATACTATCGAAAGAATTTGACACAAAGTGGCCTCTCAGTGTGGGTTCATTTCTTCCACCTATATCCTATATTTTAAACAAATATTTACTTATTTATTTATTTTATATATTTTCAAGTTTATTCTTGAGAAAGGAGTAGATCATCTTTCATTTGAGTCAACATTTTCAGTTTTGAGTGGACTCGGGAGTAGTTTTGTGTTCTCATAGAAACAGAAGTTCCTTTCCTCTCTGGATCTGTTGCATTGCTGGCCACCCACTCACACAGATGATCCAGAGAATACAGTTTCACAGTATCCCTGGGTATTCCCAGTCTCCAGTCCTGCCACAGAGGGCTAAATTCTTTTGTATCCAATTTGAAAGTATCTGTCCAAAACTCACATCCACCCAGAACTTCAGAATTTGACTATATTTGGAAACAGGGTCTTTGCAGATGTTCATTGGTGGAAAAGAGGTGCTGTTGGCTTTGAGTGATGATTAATAACTGTGTCTGTCTGACAAGGTCATGGAAGACACAGAAGATGCACAGAAGGATGCTCATGTGAAGCCAGAAGCAGAAACTGGAGTAATACAACCCCAAGCCAAGGAATGCAGTCCTCAGAAGCTAAAAAAGGCAAGGAAAAATTTTTCCCTAGAAACTTCCAAGGAAACATAGCTCTGCAAATATCTTTTATTGTTCTAATTTTCTTTTCTAATTATTAGTGCATATATATTATGCAGAGTAGTGTGTTCCATTTGACATATTTGAATGTGCATATGACATAGTACCTTGGTACTTTCCATTGCCATTTACCACTTTGTACTTCTCACTCATTCTCCTTACTCCCTTCCTCCTCTCTGTCTCCTTTTAGTTTTCTTTTTTCTCTCTCTGACTCTCTGTCTCTGTGTCCCTCTTTGTCTTTGTCTCTGTTTCTGTCTGTCTGTCTGTCTCGTCCCTCTTCCTCTCTTTCCTTTCTCTCTGTTGATTATACATATGAGAAAAATGGGATATTGACCTTTTTGTCTGGTTCATTTCACTTGGCTCAATGTTTTTGTTTGTTTGTTTCTTTGTGGCACCGGGGATCAAACTCATGACCTCATGCTTGCCAGGCAGGCACTTAGGCCACTGAGCTAAATCCCCTGGCCCTTGTCTTTTTGAGACAGGGTCTTGCTATGCCAGTCAGGCTGGCCTTGAGCTCACTTTGTAGCCCAGGCTGGTCTTGAACTTGCAACGATCCTCGTGTCTCAGCCTCCTGAGTGCTGGGATTACAGGCATGTGCCACAAGGCCCAGTGGCTAAATGTTCTATACTTCTATTTTACTGCAAATTACAGAATTTCATTCTTCTTTATGACTAATATTCCATTATGTATGTATACACATTTTCTTCATCCATTCATCAGTAGTCAGGCACCTGGGCTGTTTCCATAGCTTAGCTATTGTGAATTGTGCCATTCATCTCTATAGTATGCTGACTTTAGTTTTTTCTAGAATATAGAATATACTAGTGAGTGATGTATCAAATGGTAGTTCTAGTTTTACTTTTTTGAACCACCATACTGATTTCCATAGTGTCTGTACTAGTTTACATTCACACCAGCAGTGTAGACTTCCTTTCTTCCCTGGCCTTACCAGCGTATATTTATTTATTTATTTATTTATTTATATATTCTTGATGATAGCAATTCTGATTGGGGTGAGATGGAGTCTCACTGTGGGTTTGACTCCCTGCAAGCAGCTTGTTTGCAGATTTCTAGACTTGAGAATAGCACGAGAATAAATTTCTATTGTTTTGAACAACCCTGTTCATGATCATTTATTTGTTCCAGCAGCTTTAGGAAGCTAAGAAAGCTAAGATACATTTTATGCTGGTTCTTATCTCAAAGCTTCCCATTTTTTCTCCTGTGTTCTGCTCTGTGTTGCTGTGGCTGGGATTTGGGGACTGTGCTTCTGCTTTGCAGTAGCTCCCTCTGAAGCTTTGCCAACATATGCACCACAGGGAAGCTGCAGAAAAGTGGGGGAAGAGAGATGGAACATTCGCCTCTCTGCTTGCCCCACTTCCTGTCTATGTGAACACAGTGATGCTCCTTCACCTCGGGCACTGGTGGTTGGCTGCAGCATGACGTTTGCCATCACAGTTGTGGAATGACCGTAACAATTCAGGTGGCACCTGGAAGACTGGGGAGCTGTAATAAAGAAAAGAGAAATGCTTCTTTCTGCACACCTTTCACTAGGCAGTGAAGTCTCCACAGAGGCTGCCCCAGGTCTCATTCAGGACTTACTGACCAAGATGGGGACATGCACTCACAGTGTAGGTATAAGAGGCATTGAGAGTGGGCACCTCACATTTGTAGCCTTTTGTATGAAGGATGGGCTCTACCAGCTTTCTTCACCTGGCAAGCCTTTCTCCAATAGAAACCTGTTCCCTGAACTATTAAACATGAATGATATTAGGTATTCATGTAGATATTTTCTGAAACTGAGTGAGGCAGGTGGGTAAAAGGTCCTCAGCACAATGTGTAGTACTTTATACACATTCAGTAAAAGCACATATGCCTCCTGTCATTTGGTTGCTCATCCCCAGGCACTGCCCATCCATAGGATCAGGAAGTTTCCCTGGGTTGATGAGGATGTATCTGAGAAGTCAGAGCCCTTAGCTCTTGCAGTAGCTCGTAGATGTTTCATTTATGTAATACCTTGACTTTTCTGGAGTAATGTTAACTTTGGCATATTCATTAATCACAAAAATATGTAGGGAAGCTGTTTTTCTGCCTCTTCCAAGTACATAAATTAAGACACAGAGAAGAAAAATGTTGGAATTGATGTTTTCAGCCATTTATCAAAATGGGTTTTCTTAAGTTTACCCAAAGGGGCAGGATCCATTTTTCCTTTGAGAATGTTTTGCCAGGAATGAGAATTTTTGCCAGGAGTAATGCAAACACCTATTCTGTGGCCACAGGGTATCCTGCTCAAAGTTCAACCTGTGAATGTTTCCATAGAATAGCCAGGAGACACATTTCTCTACACAGCCGCAAATGCATTCATCTTCAGCCTGAGAACTTCATCTTCCTAGTTCTGCATTTTGACTTTGACATTCAACTTCTCAGCCTTGTGTTTCCATATAAAAACAAAACAAAACAAAACAAAAAACTGTGTTTCAATCCCTTCTACTTCTGCATAATTCATATTGCATTGAAAACATTGAGGAGAACTTGAGGCTCTTGCATCTGGGACAGTTATTCTGGGCGATGGAGGGGTTGGTGATGTGCTAATCCCAGAGCAGTCCCAGGGACAGAGGTTTCTGAGCTGTTTTCCAGGTCCATTTGGGCATTTTCAGGTTATAGCTTCACAGGGTGTTGGAAGATTTTCTCTTCCAAAGAATCAGGAGCGCTAAACCTTCTTCTTTCCTAATTTTTGGCATCTGTTTGACACACATATTCTTCCTGGCATAG
>RJWT010037166.1:0-13112 GCA_004365215.1 Cuniculus paca | reverse complement strand
TTCTGGAGAGGAATCATGGCAGGAGGGAGGCAGTCCTCTAGCAACTGAGACACTCACCATACTTTAATACCTGTTTCTGTGCAAATCTCTAAGGGTGCCTAGGAATGTGTTCTGTTCTACCAATGAACTTGTCTGTGTTGTAAGAAACAGTCAGTTTGTCTCATGGAGCAGCATTCTTGATGGGAGAGTCAAATGAAAGGAGTTCATGTCTGGTTTTGTCTAAGAGCAGAAGGGCTGTGAAACTTAAAGTAAAATATTTCATTTGTTCCTTGAGTGTTTGAGGATTAAATCTAGATGAGGTTTTTGGAATGTGACCCAGAGATATGTGAAGTTCAGTTTTACCCTGGAAATTGTACAGGGAAGAACAAACCTTCCATTCTGGAACCTGTTGATCCAGCAACCACAGAGAAGACAATTTCCATGGATGAAACACTGCTGGGGTCAATTGTATTATTTCCCAGAGGCAGAGCAGTGGACAAGGGACAAAAAAGTGACTCTATGCATGGCACAAGAACTGAATCCTTCTCATCTCAATGGCAGAAAGAGAATCAAACCCTAAAGCTTTCATAGGGTTGGTCTCTAGTGAGTCCTTAGTAAAACATGCCTCTAAACGCAAAAGTTATGATTCACTCAAGTTGTATTGCTGTTGGGGACCAGAAATGTACATAGGCTACTTTTGCATACTTCCCTAAAGAATAAAGTGTATGTTTGCGATTATGATTACCACCCATTTGAGATTTCCCATTAGGTGTTTAGGGATGAGTCATCGTGTCCCCCTCACTAAGACTGAAACCAAGACCACTATATTTTACAAAAACATGCAGGGCAACATTGTTCTTAGCATGATATCATCTCCATCGTCTTGAGTCATCCCAAGAGTATTCTTGTGCATTGAGTCATAGACTTCTGAGTCTTCCACCAACTTTGAATCTTGCTCTGTCCCCACCCATCACTGAAACTCCCAATAAATAGTGCCTGTCTTTGAGTATCACTTTCTTGGCCCATCCGGAGACATCAACTTTCCAGTCACTAATCATATATCACTAAATTTCTGTTTCTTATTTTATCCTCTTGCTATATCCTTACCACAGTCAATCAAGGATCATGGCCAGGTCCCCAATACATTCCCAAGCTGAAAACTAGATTAATAATCAAAGAACCTCAATAAGGTTCTCTCTGGCCTGTCACATGAGAAGGTTATGCCCAGGTAGCAGCTAACAATACCCTCATGTGTGCTTTCTTTGATGAACATGCATTCTGATTGCCCTACCTTTGCTTCTCTTATAGATGAGCACTTCTTTTCTGGGCATTCAGAAGCTTCTAATAGGAAAGGAAAATTAGATTTTCAGAATTGCAGAGAGAATCACAGCAGCATTTCCTGACACACTACTAGCAATCATCTCCAAAAGAGGTAAACTTCTAAAACCTGTCTCATAACCTCTAGAAGAATCCTCAGGCGCACTTTTGCAAGTTGCAAAAACTATTAGAAATTTGAAAAGTCATTTCACAAAGCTCTCTAAAATAGAACAAGTCATCTCATTATGACCAAAGATGTTGAGAAAGGAATATTGGTAAATCTAGAACTTAGCATAAAAGCAAATCTAAATGCAGCATATACAGAACAGCACTACAAGACCCTGTCTGCAAAAATAAAACATTTCCTGTCAAGGAAACCTAAATATAAAAATATCACAGTCTTCCCTGCTCTCAACTTTTCTGTGTAGTTTTTATCTTAGAATAAAAGCAAGCAAAATAAAACAGAACAAAGCCAATCAAAATAAAACAGTGTGACACAGCATTTCAAAAGAAGTGAATAGAAAATCAACAATGGTTACCATAATGCCTCTTGTTGTGTTCAAAAGAGCTGCCCATACCTTCAGACATAGTAAAATCAAGCAAAACAGAATAGAACCCATAAACACAAAACAAGGAACACAATACAGGACTTCAAAACAAGATAATAGTAAATCCAAAGTGACTACCATGATATATCTTGTAATCTTTGAAATAGCTGCCATGACATCAGATACAATAAAACCAAACAAGACAAAAGTGAATAAAATCTAACCAATTAAAATGATGAAAATGATACAGGACTTCAAGATAATAGGGAATTAACAATGCCTACCACCTTCAGAAGGAGAATCCCCCTTAGATGGGACATTGTGCATTGTTATCCTCTAAACAGATGCTCAAGACTACCAGCTCTAGGCCTGAAAAATCAGTGAAACACTAAACACTGCAAGCATTAAGTTGTATTTTAGCTCAATAGCTATCCTCTCTGTCTGTGCTTCTCCTGGCCAACCAGTGGATTACATGTATGTGTTTGGGGGTGGGTTGGGGAGGCGTTGGCTCTTCTTGTCTCTCAGCCAGCGCACTAGAAGGGGGCTGGCATCTGGTTCTCCACTTGGCGACCGACCTGCTCTCAACTTTTAACATGGGTCAAGCAAATAATAAAAGGCATAAGAACCAGCAAACAATGAATGACATGTTTTGATAACCGAAATGAATTATGATCGTGAATACAGTCAGAATATTTAGGGGTGCCATGAAATAAAACCTCCTTCCAGTTGTCATGGTGGGATGCAAAATGAGGTCGAAGAAATATAACTTCCAACCTGTCAGATATCAGATATGCTAAGTTTATTTCTCCAGAAATCAAAGAATGAATTCCAAAGGGGCAAATGAGGTTGTGAATAAGAAAAGTTGACTGTGAGATAGCTCCTGAGAGACGACGGGGGTCCCAAGTTGTTTGAAACATAGGCCCTTTTCAGGGGGTAGTGTGTATTCTTATTATTACTATTATTATGATTATTGGTGGTGGTGATATTGGGGATTAAACTTTGAGCCTTGTGCAAGGTAGGCAAGCACTGAGCTACATCTCCAACCCTATCAGAGGTACTTTTTATAGCAACATCAGTGTGGGTACCCCACGTGGGTCAAACTACGATCAACCTTCAGGCTTACAAGCATAGCCACGGAGCTAACAGTGATCCACTTGGAAAGTGGGGCATGTAGCAAGGGTGTATGGCGACATCATTAACCTTGGCTTCTCTGTCACTTCTAAAATAGGAACATTTGGGAAAGGCTTGGATCTTGGTCTCTCCCCTGGGTGTCTCATGCATGTCTCATTTTAAAGAAGTGGGTAGTAACCATTATACCATGATCTCATGTTCTGCTTATTGCTTAGCAAAGCATGACAGCAAGCCTAGCTATGTGACTTTATCTTGAGGCCTTGCATTCTTTAGCTGTGCCTCCAGGTACAACTCTGATGTCTTTATTTTTCACTGACTTCCTTGAGAGCCGAGTCCCTCTCTGATTGTATATGATTTTCTATCTGACTTAGCGGCCTGTCATACATGGAAGTAAAAGAGTGTATAATTTGCTTTGAGAGATGGTCTTGCTGCTTAGTTCAGATGGGCCTTGAACTCATTATGTAGTTCAAGGCTGCAAACTTGTGATCCTTGTGCCTCAGTCTCGCAATTTGTGAGATTACAAGAGTGCACCAACAGGCCAAGCTTCTATAATCACTTTTAAAAAAAAATTGTAATGCATTGGTATTTGTACTTTAAGGAAAACTTTAAAACTTCTTAACCACAAAGCTGAAAAACCCTTTTTCCCTTTTATTTCTTTTTATAAAGAAATAATTAATTTTGTGTTAGTTGTAGAGAGCACCTCAAGCTGGAGGTTAATCACACGTGCCTGTGAGCTGAAGCAAGCTCAGTCAGAGAACAAGGAATGCCCCGGCAAAGAAGCTGCTCCAGGCCAGGGAACACGGAGCCCCAAGGCAATCCAAGCAATGGGATGCTACGCAAAGGGATGTCATGTGAGGTTATCTTGCTAAATGTATAGATGAGCACACTATACTGGTTGAGAATTTTATTTCCTCCCATCAGGAGAGGGGGCTCCATCTGACCCCAGCTTTTGGCTTTTTTCTTTATTTTCACATTCTCTTGCTGCCCTTCCCCCTGGCACCCCCTTCTCCCAGAACCTATAGAGCTGCAGCTGGTCGCTACAATTAGTAGCATGTGTCCTATTAGCCCTTCATGTTCTTCAAAACCATAGTCAGGTACGTGTCAATCTTACTGCCTAATACATGTTTAAAAGATTACATTTGTCCAATCTATCTTCTTCAAATTTACCTTCAGTTGATATGGGTGAGGAGAATAAATGTGTTTCCAAGTTGTGCCAAAAGTTGTCTGCCTAATTGTGATAAATGCTGTTCTTATTTATTTATTTATTTTATTATAAAGAGAACAAAGCAAAACAAAAGAAAATTAAACAGAACAAAGCAGATCAGAACAGAACAATGCAAGCAACACAGGACTTCAAAACAAGACAACAGGAAATCAACAGTGGCTACCATAATGTCTCGTTTTCTTTGAAATAGTTGCTCATATCTTCACACACAATAAATTCAAAACAAACAAAATAGTATAAATCCAGTCAAAACAAAAGAATGAAAGCATTACAGGCCTTCAAAACCAGACAATAGGAAATCAACAATGGCTACCATAATGTCTCTTGTTTACATCAAAATAGCTGTCCATATCTCCTCACATATTGAAATCAAACAAGAGAAAACAGATTAAAACCAATCAAATCAAAGAATGAAAGCATTACTGGACTTCAAAATATGATGACAAGAAATCAGCGATGGCTATGATAATGTCTCATTTTCTTCAAAGTAGCTATTCATACCATCACACATAATAAAATCGGCTCTTGTAAACTCTTCAGAGAAATGCTAGGCCTATACATGTACATCTATCCTTTCTGTAATAGAGGGAAAAACAAAAAACAAAACAAAACAAAACAAAGCAAAAACAAAAATGCAAGAAAAAAAAGAAGCAGAAGAGAGAAATAAACCATATCAGACCAAAACAATAACAATATAGGCTTTCAAAACAAGGTGGTAGGAACATAACAAAGGGTTTTATTTTGTATAGTTATCTTCAAAAGAGTTGCTCAGATTACCAAATACAGACATGCTAAAATTGATCTAATCTTATGAATGTTAACTGTTTTGTTCCAAGAACTAAAAGAATTAGTAGCACAATCATCTTAGCTATCATAAGTGTATATATACAAATTTATATCTTTTTTCTCTTCCCTTCCTTCTTTTCTCCTTTTCCCTGCATTATTTTTTCCCTTTGAACAGATTCTTACCCTTTCACTATATTTACTGAAGATTTTGGATCTTATTTACCCTTTCAGTTTCTTATACTAGGGAGACAATATGGAGTTTACATATGTGGGTTTGATTTATTTCAATTATGACTATGGTCTCAAGTCACCTCCATTTACCTATAAAAGCCTCAATGTGATCCTTCTTTATAGCTGAGTTGTACTCCATTGTATAAAAATACTGCATCTTTTTTATCCATTCCTCAGTTGATAGGCATTTGGGTTGTTTCTAAAATCTGTCTATTCAAATTGTGCTGCTATAAACACATATCACTGTGGTATGATGCTTTCAGTCCTTCTGGGAATATGCCCAGAAGTAGAATAACAGGGTCAAACGGGACTTCCACTCCCAGGTTTCTGAGGAACCTCAAGATTGATTTCCACAGTGATTGCACCAGTCTACAGTCCCATCAACAGTGGTGAAGGGTTCCTTTTTCCCCACAGCCTCTCCAACATTTGTTATTGGTGGTTATCTTCATCCTTGCTATTCTTTCTGGAGTGAGATGGAATCTCAATGTTGTTTTAATTTGCATTTCTCTCAAATGACCAATGATACTGAACATTTTTCATGTATTTATTTGCCATTGGTATTTCTTCAGCTGAGAAGTGTGTATTCATCTCAGATACACATTTTTTAAATTGGGTGTTTGAATTTCGGGGGCCTAATTTTTTTTTTACTTCTTTATATGCTCTACATAGAAGTTCTTTGTCTGAGGGAGAGTTGGCTAAGATGTTTTCCCAATTTGTGGGTTTTCTTTTCACTCTGTTGGAGATTTCTTTTGACATGCAAGAACTTTTCAGTAAGACGACATCCCAGTTGTCGATTCTAGGAAGCATTTCCTGTGCAGTTTGATTTTTGATCATGAATTCTCTGCCTACCCTTATGTCTTCAAGATTTCTATCTACTTTGTCTTCCATCAGATTTAGTGTTTCCGTTTTCATATTTAGATCTTTGATCTATTTTGACATTAGTTTAATTCATGGTGATAGGCATTTGTCTATTTTTAGTTTTCAGCATACAGAAAGCTAGTTTTTCGAGCACCACTTGTTAAAGAGGCTATCTTTCTTCCAGTGAACATGTTTGGCCCCTTTGTCAATGATAGGTGGCTGGGTGTGTTTGTAGTTGTGATTGTATCTTCTAGTGTATTCCATTGATCTTCAGGTTTGTTTTTATTCCAGTGCCATGCTGATTTTATCACAGCAGCTTTGTAGTATAATTTCAAGTCTGGGACTGTGATGCCTCCTGCCTTGCCTCTGTTGTCCAGAATTGCCTTTGCTATTCTAGGTCTTTTCTGGTTCCAGATGAATTTTAGGAATGATTTCTCTAGATCTGTGAGGTGTGCTAATGGTGCTTTGATTGGAATTGCATTAAATCTGTACAACAATTTTGGGAGAATGGCCATTTTCACAAGGTTTGTTCTTCCTACCCATGAACAGGGAATGACTTTCCATTTTCTGCGATCCTCTTCGATTTCTTTTCTCAGAGTACTGTAATTTTTACTGAATAGATCTTTTACTTCCTTTTTTGGATTGATTCCTAAGTATTTCATTTTTTAGGTGCTATTGTGAAGGGTGTGGTTTCTCTTATTTCTCTCTCAGTGAGTTTGTTGTTTGTGTACAGGAATGCTATTGATTTTTGAGTGTTGACTTTGTATCCAGCTACATTACTGAATTTGGTTATGACATCTAGAAATCTTTCAAAGGCATTTTGGGGGTCTTCTATGTAGAGTATCATGTCATCTGCAAATAATGATAATTTAACTTCTCCCTTTCGTATCCTTATTCCCTTTATTTCTTTCTCTTGTCTAATTGCTCTGGCTAATGTCTCCAGCACTATATTGAATATGAGTGGTGATAGTGGACATCCTTGTCTTGTTCCTGATTTTAGAGTGAAAACTTCCAGTTTTTGACCATTTAGTATGATGTTGGCTGTTGGTTTGTCATAGATGGCTTTTATCAGGTTAAGGTGAAGGCAATCCATTCTGATTTTCTGTAGGGTTCTTATCATGAATGAGTGTTGCACTTATCAAAACCTTTTTGCCTCTATTGCAATGATCATGTGATTCTTATCTTTGGCTCTACTGATATGGTATATTACATTTATTGATTTGTGTATGTTGAACCATTACTGCATTACTGGGGTGAATCCTACTTGGTCGTGGTGTATAATTTTCTGGATGACTTGCTGCATTCTGTTTGCCAGTATTTTATTGAGGATTTTTGCATCTATGTTCATTAGGGAGATTGGCCTATAGTTCTCCTTTTTGGTTGGGTCTTTGTCTGGTTTTGGTATTAGGGTAATACTTGCTTCCAGGAATGAGATAGGGAGACTTGCTTCCATTTCAGTTTCCTTGAAGAGGTTGAGGAGTGTTGGCATTAAGTTTTCTTGAATTTCTTGTAGAATTTAGCTGTGAATCCATCAGACCTGGGCTTTTCTTTGTTGCTAATGTTCTAATTACATTTTCAATTTCCTTCACTGAAATTGGGTTATTCAGCAGTTTCATATCTTCTTGATCCAGCTTTGGTAATTGATATGTGTGTAGGAATCTGTCTGTTTCTTCTGTGTAATTGAAACTATGACAGAAAAGATTTTCAAAGTAGGTATTGATGATCTTCTGTATTTCCACAGAGTTGTAGTGATTTCACCCTTGTCATTCCTTACTGCATGAATTTGAGTTTTTTCTTTCCTTTTTAAGTATGTTGTGTAGGAGCTTATCAATCTTATTTATTCTTTCAAAGAACCAACTCTTTGATTCATTGAATCTTTGTGTTGTTTTCTTAGTCTCAATTGCATTAATTTCTGCTCTGATCTTTATAATTTCCTCCCTCCTTTTGACTTTGTGCTTGACTTGCTCTTCTTTTTCTAGATGTTTGAGGTGGAGTGTCAGTTTGTTTATTTGTGCTCATTCTGTTTTCCTGATATGGGAATTCACTGCTATAAATTTCCCTCTGTTCACTGCTTTCATTGCATACCACAGGTTCAAGTAAATTGTATTTGCATTTTCACTTACTTGTAAATATTGTTTAACTTCTTCTTTAATTTCTTCTGTGACCCATTGATTGTTCAGGAGTGTATTATTTAATTTCCATGTGTTTATGGAGTTTTTGCAGTTTCTGTTGTCATTAATTTCCAGTTTTGTGGCACGATGATCAAATAATATGCATGGGATAATTTTGATTCTTTTGCACTTAGTTAAGCATGTTGCATGGGCTTGCATGTGGTCTATTTTAGGGAATATCCCATGTGAAGCCAAGAAGAATCTATATTCTGATGTCGTTGGGTGGAACACTTTGTACACGTCTACCAAGTCCATTTGTTCACAAGTTTGATTCAGTTCTGTTATTTCTTTGCTGATTTTCTGTGTAGTTAATGTGTCTCTTTGTGTCAATGGGGTGTTAAGGTCTCCTGTTATAATTGTTTTATTGCTTTTTTAATTTTTCATTTCTGTAATACTTGTTCTATATAACTGGGTGCTCCCCTATCTGGTATGTAGGTATTTAAGATTGTTGTTTCTTCCTCTTAAAGTTTTCCCCGGTAAGTATGTAGTGACCTTCTTTATCTCTTTTGATCATTCTTGGTTTGAAGTTCACATTGTCCGCAAACAGAATAGCTATCCCTGGATTTCTTTGGGTTTCTGTTGCATGAAGTATTGTTTTCCATCCTTTGACTTTCATTCTATAAATTTCCTTTTGCATTAGATAGGTTTCTTGTAGACAGCAGATGGTTGGATGTTGTTTCTTGATCCATTCTTCCAGTCTCTTTCTTTTAATTGGTGAATTAAGGCCATTTACATTAATGCTTAAAATTGATATACTGCCTTATGTTTGTGATGTTATCTTTCTGCTGTTGTTTCTTTACCTTTTCCTTCTGTTTAATTGTTTGCCCTGCTTGGCAGCATTTTTCTGTTGGTGTTCTTGTAGTTGTAGTTATTTGTATGTCTATGTAGAATATCTTTCAGTATTCTTTGCAGGGTTGGTTTGGTGGTCATGAAGTTCTTCAGCTGTTCTTTGTCATGGAAGTATCTTATTTCTCCACTGATTTTGAAGGATAGTTTTGCAGGGTACATCAGTCTGGTTTAGAAGTCATTTTCCTTTAGGATATGAAATACTTCACTCCATTCTCTTCTTTTTTTAATTAATTAATTAATTTTTTAATACAAAATGGCTAACATATATATGTTACTATCATTGAAGTAGGGGGAGAGGCTTGGCTTTGTATGTCCTGGTCCCACGGTGGCCCCAGCATGGCACTGTTTCTGTTGTGTTGGGGCTACTTCATCCTCCCAACAGTGCGCCCTGACTCTGACTCATGAGGAGAAGCTTCACTCTGGATGTCCTAGTCTAAAGGGATCCCCAGCAAGTCGATGTTTTTGTCAGGGTGGGCCTAATTCTCCTGCCCCACAGTCCACCCTAATGGTGACTCATGGGGAGAGGCTTGGCTCTGGTTCTCCATGCTCTTCTTGACCTCATAGTTTGTTTTGAGAAGTCTGCTGTAATTCTGATGGGCTTTCCTTCAGAGGTGATTTGTTTCTTGTCTCTAACAGCTTTCAATATTGTGTTTTTATGTTGAATATCTGGGATATTGATTATTATGTGTCTGGTGTAGATTTGTTTTTCTTGTGGCTAATTGGAATTCTATATGCGTCACTTATCTGTATGTCAGTTTTCTTTCCCATGTTTGGGAAATTGTTGACTATTTCTTCTGTAAGGAGTCTTTATATATCATTTGCATTGTCTCCTTTTTTGTTTACACCTATCAACCTTGCATTGTTTTTCTTTGCATCATCTTTCAATGTTGAATTGTTGTTTCCTGATTCCGTGTTATTTTGAAAAGATTTTTTTTCTTTCTTTTTCAGAGGTCTAAAAGTATATCTTCACATTCAGTGATGTGGTTTTGCAGGCTATCAATGGAAGTTTTGATTTCCTGGATATCTCTTTAAATCTGTTTCATGCATTCTAATTCCTTCTTGTATTGTTCATTCAACGTTTCTATCATTTTGCAGTGTTACTTTTTTTTTAACTATGTCTTCTTTAGATATGTTCAGCATTTCTTTCATTACATTTATCATTTCTTGTTTTATCTGGGAGATTATTTCTAATCTGAGTTCCTTTATACCTTCATGGAGTTGTTTCTTTGTTTCTGGTGCTATCATTTCAGAAGTTTCAGGTGTATGGCTTCTACTTTCTTCTATGTCCATGTCTCTTAGGCTTGTTTGGGATGGGCTGGAGGTTTCAGATTGCATTTTGCTCTTTCATTTTGTCATTTTTGTGTATTGTGCTGTGGCAGCTGGGTGCAAACTCCCAGTTTCTTCCTGGGCTGAGGTTGGCTGTGTGTACTGCAGAGTTTTCCCCAGCTGAGAGGGAGTCATTAGGCAGGCCTTACCAGATCCCTAGTGGCACTCAAAGTTTCCCTGAGAAGGCGGAGTATGCTGGGAAGACTTTCAGCACACCTCACTTGGCAAGCCAAGGCTCCCTGACTGCTTGAGGTTGCTGGGCAGGGCCTACCAGGTTCTGAGTGGCATATCAAGGCTGAATGGCTAGGTGGAGTACCCTGTGCGGGTCCTCAGCTCATGCCAGGCAGCCCACTGGAGCTCCTCAGCTGCTTGGGGTCCCTGGATGGGGCCCAACCAGGACCTGATTTACCAAAGGTCCCCAGTTGCTTGAGGTCTCTGAGTGGGGCCCAAATAGGGCCCCAGCCATGTACCAAAGGATTTGGGCTGTTTGAAGTTGTTGGGCGAAGCCCAGGGAGAATCACAGGCATGTTGCAAAGGTCCTTGGTTGTTTGGGGAAGCTTAGTGGGGCCCTACCAGGTTCTGAGTGGGGTCTCAAGGCTGCCCGGCTAGGTGGGATTCAGTACGAGGGCCTTCAGCTCACAGCGGGCAGAACCAGCGAAGCTGCCCCACTGCATGAGGTCCATGAGGCCACATTATAAACCGTTTTGACATCATGCAAAAATAATCTACTGGGCATACTTGTGTATGCCTGTAATCCCAGCACTCAGGCGGCTTAGACATAAAGATCCTTACAAGACTGAGGCCACCCTGGGCTACAAAGTGAACTCTAGCCCAGCCTTTAGCGCATAGAGTGACACTGTCTCAAAAAGACAAAAATAATTTGGTTAAATATAGAAACTAATTTGTGATTATTTAATAAAAAATGTAGAGATAGAGTGTTTATACAAATTTTGCTTGCCTTCATTGTAATATTCCCAATTGCTATTTTCTTTATGAATTCATTAAGGAAGACTGATGAGATATTTAACTACTGGATAGTCTCTCAGTGAAAATTTAAGAATAAATGGGATAGGGGTGGGGAGGTAGCTCAGCAGTACAGCACCTGCCCGGCAAGTGTGAGTCCCTGGGTTTGATTCCCTGTAACAAAATTTAAAAAAAGGAAAGAAGAAAGAAAGAAAGAAAGAAAGAAAGAAAGAAAGAAAGAAAGAAAGAAAGATGCATACTCATAAGATAAAAAGAAAATGAAAGTACTTTTTATGGTAGAGAAAAGAGTTTTCCAATTTGATTTTAAATTATTTGTACAGTGTTTCACCTTTATCTGAATAGATTCAAAATTTCAATATCAATAAACAGAGACAATTGGGAGAGTATTCCCCCATACCTGCGTCCTATCTACTCTGTTGTCTAGAAGCAAAGTTAAAAGCTACATTTAATGGTATTCTGATATTCCATGTTATAATACAATTGTGAGATTTAAAAACCTGCAGAACATAACACTGGATCCAGTGGGCCCATCCCGTTGTTTTCTACTGTAAATCTGGAATTTAGTATTAAGCTAGCTGAGTGTCAGTACCTTTTCCTCACGGATACAGAAAATAATCTATGTTTTTACTCACTCAGTATGACGAATGCAAGTTTGGTGCAGATGTGCAAAATTGGCAAATTTTTACCCACATTATGTTCCATCTAACTGGTTTTCTGTATGTTTACCCAAGTATAGTAGACGATGCAGTAGACTCACACCCATGCAGGATATGTTCAAAATGAGTTCTTTTAAACTGCTCTGGTAGAAGAATCCCAATTCAATACACTGGCACACAGAAAACTAGATTTGGAAGTTTTGCAGGAGGTGAAAAGTGAATGTGAGATTGTTCATGTGTGAGTGATGGAGATGATCCATGATGGTCAAATACGTGCTTGTACAACAGAAGACTGGTGTGGGTGTAGTATGATGATGATGATGACTTTCACAGTGGCCACTGTTTGTAGTGAGAGTTTTCAAGGGAACAGATTGAATACTAGACAGATAATTTGCATGATTATTTCATAATAGTCACCTGAAGAGTCAAATGCAGAAGACTTGAGATGTGTCCATGCATAGAGACCCAAAGAATCCAGCTGAGGCCCTGGATCCCACAACAATATTCTCCATGAGACCAGCTGGAGGCTCAGAGCCCACAGCCATGCCTCTTGGAAGTCTGTATCAAGCACCTGCACGAGGAAGGCCCAAAGGTCAGGCGTGGAAGCTACAAAGTGTGAGAAACTGGGATGGTGGATCCATGCCAGCAGGCTGAGGGACCTGTACTGAAGCCAGAAACTCATGCTTAATTTCAGGACTACTGCTCATTTTATAGAATGGAATTGTAGACTTTAATGTAAAGTTCTGTGAAATGGGACTTCTCTAATAAAATATATCTTAGACTTAAAAAATATACTTACCTATATAATAAAACTCAGGACTCCTTCCACCAGCTAAAAGACACTAGGTTGGGGGCCATTCTTAGGGCTTCAAGGACAGGTTTCACTGGGACAGACTGGATCTGATCCACCTCTACACCTATAGGAAGTGTGAAGCCTGTTCTGCTTAAGTTTTTTTCTCTGGCCTTACTTCTAATCTTTTCCCACCACTGTGTATTTTTATTTTTAGAGGCACATACAATTAGAAACATAACCCCAGACCATACCAACCTT
>RJWT010037165.1:0-13110 GCA_004365215.1 Cuniculus paca | reverse complement strand
CTATATTATAGCACATGCCTGTAATCCCAGCACTCGGGAGGCTGAGGCAGAAAGACTGCCATGAGTTCAGGGCCAGCCTCAGTTACATAGTGAGTTCAAGGCCAATCTGAACTACATAGCAAGACCTTGTCTCAAAAAAAAAAAATTAAATAAATAAAACTTCTGCTAAAAAAAAAAAAAAAAAAAACTAGAAAATTAGGAGGTTAAAAAAAAACTCATTGTGGCCAGGGATTTAGCTCAGTAGCATAATCACCTGCATGGCAAGCACAAGGTCATGAGTTCAATCCCTGGCACCAAAAAAACAAAAAACAAAAACCCGTTGTGATCTTAAGTTAGGCAAAGCCTTCTTAGATATGACACCAACGGCAAAATACAAAATAAAAAGATAAATAAATCATATTTTGCAAGACAGATCTCATCAAAATTAACTTTTTTTCTTCAAAAAAATACCATAAAGAAAGAAAAGTCACACACCAGGAGGAAACATTTCACAAATATCAAATATATGGTTCTTATACGAAATACAAAAGACGATCCAATTTTAAAAGATCAGATTTGAAGTACTCTTGGACAAAGAAAATTATAAATGAAAAAAATGTTCAATTTCACTGAGCATGAGTCGTTGCAGAAATGGAGATTAAAAATCACAACGACCTACCTACTTGGGATGCTGAGGCCTGTAGATCACAAGTTCAAGGGTAGGCAGGGCAAGTAAGACTCTGACTCAAAATTTTAAGAGGGCTGGGTTGTGGCTCCATAATAGACCACAGGCCAAACATTTGTGTGGCCCTGGGTTCAATCTCGAGCATCACACACACATGCATACCACAGAATGAGAGAGTATTACTGTCCTACAATGCCTCTACTCAAAAGACACTTAATACTGTACTAAGTCCTGGTACAGATAAGAAAACATGGATCCTTCATGCATTGCTGGTGGTAACAGTAAAGTGCTATGGCCACTATAGAAAAGTTTGGCAGTTTGTGAAATAGTGAAACACACACCTACCAATAAGAACTAGTCATTCCACTCCAAGTATCTACACAAGAAAAATAAAAACATATGTCCCACAAAGATTTGTAGCTTAAAGTTCAGAGCAGCATTACTCGTAACAGCCAAAACCTAATGTAAATATCTATTAGCAGGTAATTGGCCACCCAAGTGTGGTGGCACACACTTGTACTCCCAGCACTCATAGGTGGAGCTAAGACTGCCATGAGTTTGAGGATGGCCTGGACTACTTAGTAAGTTCAGGATCAGCCTGAGCTATACACCAAGACCCTTTCTCAAAAAACTAAGAAACAAAAGAAAACAAAAAACCAAGAAAAAGAGAAACCTCGAAAACAAACAAACAAACAAACACACACACACACACACACACACACACAAAAACAGGCAAATGGCTTAACTGTGGTTCACCCATGCAACAGAATACTATTCACTAACAAAAAGGAGCAAATTCCTGATACCTGCAATAATGTGCATAAACTTCAAAAATAGTGTACCAAGTGAAGCAAGACACAAAAGATTACATATCTTATGATTCCATTTTTGTAAGATTTCTAAAGCCAAGCATGGTGGCATATACCTGTCATCTCTGTACCCAGGAGACTGAGGCAGGAGGATCACCTTGAGTCTAAAGGCCAACCTGGGCTACATAGTGAGTTCAAAGCCACCCTGAACTACATAGTGAGTATCAAAAAAAAAAAAAGATTTCTAGAAAAGTTTAAAAAAATAGAAAAAGCAGATCAGTGGTGATTGTTTGGTGGGACTGCACCAAACAATGGAACTTTCTGGGATGGTGGATAATGTTTCTAAAATTGCATTGTGACAACAGGTGCACAACTGTACAAATTTACTAAAATGCATCAAACTATACACTTTCCACAGTTATATTTCATATAATGTAAAGCACACCTCAATGTGCCAAGCAGAATAATGTCCCCACTCTCCCAAAGAAGTCCACATCCTTGGCCAGGGATATAGCCCAGTGGCACAGCACCTGCCTGGCAAGCGCAAGGTCCTGAGTTCAATTCCCCATACCAAAAAAAGAAGAAAAAAAAAAAAGTCCACTCCCTCATCCCCAGAACCTGTGAGTATGTTACGTTAGGTTACAGAGCAACAGGAAATTAAGGCTGAATATGGAATTAAGGTTGGTAATCAAATGACCTTAAAATAAGGAGGTTACAAGGATACTCAAGTGGAAGAGGGAAGAGGTAAAGTGATACAAAGTGAGAAGAATGTGGCTAGTTTGCAAGTTCTGGTGATAAGGAATAACTCTAAGAATGTGCAGAGCGCAGCTCCTAGAAGCTAAAGAACACAAGCAAATACATTCCCCTCTACAGTCTCCATTCAGTCTTGCTGACTCCTTGTACTTAGCTTATGGCAAGCTTCTGACCTACAGCATCACATGATAACAAATTTGTATCGATTTATACCACAAAATCTGAGATTTGATACAACAATGGGTAACAGATATACTCAGTGAAAACTGTTTAGAAATGAGACCCAAACAACTAAAACAATCTTGAAAAAGAGGAACAAATTTAGAGAACTCACATCACCCAATTTTAAAACTTAGCAAAATTTTCAGTAATCAAAATAATACTATACTAACATAAGGTTGTGACTGAGATTTCAGAAATAAACCTGTACGCCCATGGTTAACTAATTTTCAACAAGGGTGTTGTGACACTTGAACTGGAAAAGAATAATCTGAACAAATGATTCAGGGAAACTGAACATTCACAAGCGAAAGAATACAGTTGGAGCCTTCCTTCCACTTTATATCGTAATTAACTTAAATGGATGAAAGACCTAAATAAAAAAAAAAGATTCTTAAAGCAAAGCTGTAAATTTTCACAACTTTCAATTTGACAATTGTTTCTTTGATATGAAAACAAAAACACAATCAACAAAAGAAAAAAAATAAATTGAACTTCATCGACAAAAACTACGTAGGCATCAAAGGGCATTTGAGGAAGGACAATCTGTATTATAGTAGAAAATACTTTCAAAATTATTTATCTGATAAGAATCTAGTATCTGGAATAAACTCTTAGAACTCAACAAAAAAATAGAATACTTTTTTAAAACGGCAAGCTGGGCACAGTGGCACCCAGAGTTCCAATACTCTAAAGGGAGAGGCAGGGTCCCTTAAGCCCAGGAGTGTGAGACCAGCCCAGCTAACATGATGAGACCCCAGGACAACTTTAAGAAAAAAAAGGTGAAAGACTTGAGAAAACATTTCTCCAAAGACATACAAACAGAAAACATATGAAAAGATGTTCGGTACTGTTAATCATTAAGGAAATGACATTCCTACCCTATCCCAATTTCCACCTCCAGAAACTTGAATCTCTCAAGGGGATGACTGCAGGAGATACTTGAGGGATTATGCTGAGTTCATGATCATCTCTTTTCTCCACAAGTGAAGGCTGTAGCATAGCCATGATCTAGCCAGAACTGACCAAACTTAAAAGCTTACCTGACCCAGCTGGGCCAGTTTTCAAGAAATTTGGAAAGGGACAAAACGTTTGGATTAATTCTGAGGTGTGGCTACAATAAAAAGTTTAAAAAACCCAAAATTACTTACAGATTGCATTATGTTATGTGCCTATAGAAACAAAACCATTTTGCAAAGAAAATAAAACAGAAGTAGAGCTGGAACGAATGAAAAATGGCCGGGGATTTAGCTCAGTGACTAGCTAGCGCAAGGTTGCGAGTTCAATCCCTGGTGCCACAAATAAATAAATAAATAAATAAATAGTACAATGAATTAAAAATGGTATCCTACTTTTCTATTCTTGTTTTGGGTTTCCTTCTGAGGCCTGACTATATTCTGGGATTTGGATCCTTGGGATACTCGGTTTCATTCCAATAAATTTCCTTTTAAGTTCAAATTAGTATGAGTTAGGTTCTTTTTTTTTTTTTTTCTTCCGGCACAGGGAATTGAACTCACGACCTTGCACTTGCCAGGCAGGCGCTTAAGCCACTGAGCTAGATCCCCGGCCCTGGTGTTTTTGAGACAGGGTCTCACTATGCCGTTCACGCTGGCCTTGAGCTCACTTTGTAGCCCAGGCTGGTCTTGAACTCACAACGATCGGCCTGCCTCAGCCTCTCGAGTGCTGGGATTACAGGCGTGAGCCACCACACCCGGCTTAGGTTCTTTTTATATACTGCAAAGAACTAAAACCCTGACCTTGTTACTACTAACCACATGATTTTTACAAATTGAAATCAGTTCAGATATTTTGTTTTTTGTTTTGTCAGAAGATTTATACATATATTGACATTTTAATACTACCTCAAAATAATGAACTAAGCTGTCTTTAAACAAAGCCGGCACAAAATAGTATTTATTTCACAATTTAGGATTACTATGAGGATCAATTACTGTGTTATGATATGAGTGTAGCCGCAGCTAGCGCAGAAAGTAAGATTAAATGATTTGGGAAACCAAGAACAGCTTTCTGATAAGGTTTTATCAGGAGGTACACCATTTTAATGTATTGTGACATATACCATCTGCTACTGTACTACAAGAAATCTATTCTCTAATACAGTGGGTGTGGGAATACTTTCTGTAAAGGGTCAGATAGCGTTCCAGACTTCATGAGTCATACAGTCTATCTTAACTACTCAGCTTTGTGACTGAACTGCAAAAGCAGTCACAGACAACACATACATGACTGTGTTCAAATGACACTTCATTTATAGACACAGAAATGTAAATTTCATATAATTTTCTTAGGTCATAAAAGATTGCTCTTTTAAAAATTTTTCTGGGTGAGGATAAGGGCAAAAAGGCTCTACAGGTTTAGCACTATACCAAATCTTGTGGAACTCTTGAAAGATAATCATTAGATCATAATTTTAAAAGATTAT
Organism: Cuniculus paca; assembly: GCA_004365215.1. NCBI lineage: Eukaryota > Metazoa > Chordata > Mammalia > Rodentia > Cuniculidae > Cuniculus > Cuniculus paca. The sequence goes on along the minus strand of RJWT010037165.1, from coordinate 8,222 downwards.
CTGTTTTGTTCTATAATTAATACAATATACTTAATATATAAACTAAAATATTCTAAATAGCTAATCCATTCATCTTTTTTAGGTAGGTTGATCACAGTATATTGTTTCTCCATTTTGTTTTTCATTGTTTTTTATGTCCACCCTTCTAAGACTGTTGATGATACAAACAGTCTGCACCAATTTTAAAGATCTCGAGCTCTACAGTTCTCAGAAACCTTGAAATGGAAGCTATAAAACCTGTCAATGTCGTATAATGAAAGCAAAGACCACCTTTTCAACAAACCTTTTTATTAAGCATATTACACAGTAGCCCACGAATTTTTATTTTAAGTTATTCACCCTTTTGCTTCTTTTAAGTAGAAATTTGCTGAGCTTCTGTTAAAGTTGTATGAAAAGCAGAATAACTGTAAAACAGAAAACACTAAAAATATGAATCTTAATCTCTTTTAGCAAATGAAATACATGGCTACCCTCGGACTACTAGGGTACTATCACTAGAACATAAAAGGATATTTAAAATTAGAAAACATCTGTTTCTTCATGATTATTTCAGGACACTCAAAACATCCACTTATAGTGATTATAAATTCCAGAAGAACCAGACAGTAACAAAAAGTTGTTATATATCTAGTCCACCAAAAATGCATAAAAATAGGAAGACAAACACTTGTATAATATTTTAATACTAAATTTACTGAGACACCATGAGATTAATTCAAGAGGTGCTCATAGTGATAGCCATCTGTTGAAAAACAATACCATTTTTCTTTTCCTAAAGTATTTTTTTGGCAGACTCTGTATAATTATTATAATATCTCAATAAGCAGGGGAAATTTTAGTACTCTCAATGGATTCAGCTTACACAGAAAAACTGTAAAGAAAAAGGGACAGGTTTTATCTTGCCACAGATAACTGACTCCCGATTAACATGTTTCTGCCAGCTTGAACCATAAGTGATGCGCGCAAGATGTCCCATAGGGTGGCTTGCACCCCTGGTGGTTTAATCGGATCTAACCGCTTTTATTGGTCTTTTTACCAATGAAATCTATAAAAAGTCACCAGATGGAACAGTCATGCAAGTACTAACCAGTGGCTCAAACCACTCAGTAGCAAAACGTAGGAATTACAACTCTGTTGTGCACATGTTAAATAAGAGTATTTTTTGGCATCAGAGACATCGATTAACTTTTAAGTGCAAATTTCAAAAAAGAACTGGGTCTCTCATTTTCTTGTAAAAAGCTGTGTCCTGCAGAACTAAAACTAGTTTAAGTAGGAACTCATCCACCAGAGGGGGCCCTGACAACACAAGACAGGCAAAAGGTTAACAAAAATCAAGTTTAGAATATATCTTAGAATTCAACACAACCACACACAAAATTCTGTGTACCTTCTCTTCAACTTCACCAGACAAGTAAAATTCATCCCTTCTACTGTACTCCACACAAACCCTTTATTCAAAAGTTAGTTTGAGGATCGTTTTTTGAATTTATCTTTCTTTATAGCTGAGTAGTACTCCATGGTATAAAAACACATCTTTTTTTATCCATTCCTCAGTTGATGGGCATTTGGGTTGTTTCCAAGATTTAGCTATTACAAATTGTAGGACCATTTTTTGAAACCAGTCACAATACAAATCAATAGCCATCTAACTCTAGGTTCAATGACGAGGAAAGCATATATCACCACTCTTGGTCTCCCTCTTCCCTCGTACCATTTAGATAATAGGTATTTTCTACATGTCCTAGTATATCTATTAATCAGGAAATACAGTGGCTTCTGAAAATAATATTTATTAAATAATAATGTCCCAGTAGCTCCTATAACCCTCACAATAAGCCCAAAAGGCAGGCACTACTCTTATGTCCACTTTACAGATGAGGGCACTGAGACAGGGCTCAGTACTGCAAACTACACAATTACTCCACTGCACAAGGAACACAACACACATGACCTGTATATCTAGAACTTAAAAGGAATCAGGCAGCGAGCTTAAGAGCTATTTCTGCTACAGAGCAACTTAAAAAACCTAACCCAGGGAAGGGAATTTATAAGATATCTGGGTAATGTGTTACATTTTTCACAGAGAATGTATAAGAAGCTAGGCAGGCACAACAAAATGAATAAAATGGTTCAACAATCCTTGCATAGTGAGTTAGCAAAATTTCTGAGAATTGACAAAACTTTAACCTTTAAGTCTATAGTAAAGGAAATCAGTGGCATGTTTGGGTAAATTTAGTATATTTCTAGTCAGCATGGTAGCACATGACTGTAATAATCCCAGCACTGTGGGAGGCTGAGACACAAGGATTGAAAGTTTGAGGCAGTAGGATTCCAAGTTTGAGCCCAGTCTGGGAAATTTAGTGAGATCCCGTCTCAAACATTTTTTTTTAATTTATAGGGAAGGGGTCTTTTTGAGACAGGGTCTTACTCTGCAGTTCAGGCTGGCTCTGAGCTCACTTTGTAGACCACGCTGGTCTCAAATTGCAACAATCCTCCTGCTTCAGCCTCCTGAGTGCTGGGATTACAAGTGTGCACCACCACACCCGGCTCAAACATGTTTTTTAAAAAAGAGATGGGAAACAGAATGATACTGGCACAGAGACACATGGATCAATGAAATAAAACAGAGGATGCAGAAACAAACATAGGCAGTTTTAGTCATGTTATCTGTGACAAAGGGGTCAAAAGCATATGCTGGAGGAAAGCACAAATGGTGCTGGGAAAACTGGGTACACACATGTAGAAGATTGAACCTAGACCCACATCTGTCATCATATAACAAAATAAAATCAAAATACAACAAAGACCTGGATATTAAAATAGAAGATGAAAGAGTTATACAATCTGAAGAGAAACCAGAGTATGGATATTAAAACAGAAACAATCTGCTAGAAGACAACATAGATAAAACTCTGGGAGACATAAGTATAGGTAAAGACTTTTTGAACAGCACCTCAAATGCCTAAGAAATAACACTGAGATTCAACAAATGGGACTATATCAAATTAAAAGGCTTCTGCATACCAAAGCAAACAACTAACAGAGTGAAGAGACAACCTACAGAATGGGAAAGATCTTCTGCTAGCCTCTCCTTGGACAGGAGACTAATATCTAGAGTACATAATCAACTTTTTAAAAAGCCCCCCCCAATAAAAGACCCTATCCAAAAGTGGGCAACTGAAATAAACAGACACTGCTCAAAAGTACAAAAGGCTAATAAACATATTAAAAAATGCACACTATCTCTGGCCATATGTTACTCGGTTCAGATACAGGATATAAAGTTAAAACTACTCTTTATAGACATGAATTTAAAGGCAAATAGTTGTTATTAGATGGGAAATTTGAAAATGTTTCCTTGCAGTTTATCACCTTACCAGGTCTTTCCTTTCCAGTGCTTTTTGATTCAGCAAATTTCTGTATCAAACTTTCAACTGTAGTATTAGCCATGTTATTTATAAATTCTTCGTGGACCTATTAAACCAAAATAAAGATAACATTTTCCACAAATATTTGTACTGTACTTCAGATAAAAGCAATTAAAAATTTTGGAGGCAAGGGCATTTGAGAACGTTTGTTTACATAGTTGACATGCTGTTACCTCACAGTGTAATCAGGTCTGTGGGGAACAACCACTGCTTACCTTTATCCTTTAAGATACAGCCTCCCGGCCTTTGAAGTAAAGCAGTTTCCTGTTCTCAACTCTTAAGTGTTTTAGAAACAAAATTCTTATAATAATTAAAACTTACAAAGACAATGAAAATAGTCTTAGATTTTTGATCTAGAATTCACCTTTCTGTACTGAATTTCAATGCACCCCAAACTGTCATAAAGTTCTTTTAAATTTCTAGTATATTTCGAAGGTTAAGTTCTTAATAGAGTTGCCACCCTAAACTTAAAAACAGTAAAACTTGAAAAAATATTCAAAAACTGATAATTCAAAATTTTAATGTATAATGGACAGAATATGGTTAATTTTAAAAAGCAATTTGAATTTTCATGCTTGGTGACCAAAGAATACATGTAAATACATTCTTTAGCTGAAACAATTGAGAACCGTATCTATGGCTTTTAGGTAGAATGATAAAAGATTTATAAAAAGCCACAAATAAACATAAAATTTTCAAGAATCAATTCAGTATGAAGTAAAAAAACTTACCTGTCCTATCTGCAAATGTATTTCCTTCACTGCATTTGACAAGGATCCTATAATTTCCTTTATGTGAATGAGATGAGTTTCTTCAATATCTTGAAATTTCTGGGTAGCAAATATATAAAGTTATACACCCACGACATATAAATACAAATATATATATTCTGTAACCAAAAAGGTTTACAAAGTACTTCAATATAGATAACCAAATTAAACAAATTACCGTAAGATTTAACAATGCCTTTAAACAAATAGGTCTAGCACTGAGAAAAGTTAAATTTTCATTATAGCATTTCTTTGGCATTTACCAAGGAACTTTCAACTTTTTTAGAATCTGAAGATACAACTTAAATAATCATGATTAAAGAAAAAAAGAGAAGGCAATCCAGATGAGAAAAGAGATCCCAAAGCCAAAGAAGTTTCCAAAACTGAAAAACAATTAGCTTCTGAAAGCTTTATAATCTGCCAAACATTCTAAAATGACTTTTGTACCTTGAAATGTTAATACAATCTACAAAAGAGATAATCTATGTTCAAAGAAATTTAGGAGAGCCTGTGCACTGTATCTCAGCAATTCTCAATGGAAAGTAAGGATACATCAGATTACTAGGAATGCTTCAAAATGTTTGAAACAAAACATAGATCTTCTAGTACTGTGGAGGAAAAGGCAGTTGAATGTTAAAAAAAATTCGAAGTTACTCTGAGATTTGTTTCCTAGACAGAAAACCACTGCTAGCCTTGGCTTTACAATAAACCTATTAAAAACAGAAATACTGAAATAACAAAACTTGTTTCACTTTGCTTCATCCAGCAATTTCTAAATTTCTCTGACCTCACAACCTTTTGTTTTTCTTTTCCCCTAAATATTAATATCTCACAGAAAAATACTACCCAAAACAGGATCTAGGAAATGCTGAGCTACCCAGTTTAGGAAAAAAAATACATCTGTCATTTCTACTACACAAACCTGACTATCTTTTGTGTGTGTGTGTATTTTTGCCAAATTAAATCAGTTCTAAGGAATCTACCTAATTCCCTTATTTTTTCCAGTTAGCTTATCAAATTAATTTCCTCACTTCATATTTAATATCCACATCTCTTTAACACTGAGCTACACAATCAGCAATCAATAAGCCAAATGATATCTACGTGTGTGTAAATGGCATGAACTCCTAAAAAAATCAGTAATGGCAAAATTACAGTTTGGGCAGTAATACAACAATAGTCCAAAAACTTTAAATCCACTTTATTCAGAGTTAAAACAGAGTGCTTGTCAGTGATTAATTTTTACCAAGTCAAAGAGAATATTAGTATTTTAAGATCTGAATTTATTCAACAGAAGAATATTCAGAATGGAAGAATATTCAGTAGGTTGATTCATCTAAGTTCATATCGTAAGAAATGATCCTCAACTTAAATTTCAATAATTTAATGATTAAGATACTTTCACAAGACAGAACTGAACACAGTAAAACTGGGTCATAATTCCATTAATTTCATATGGATAATTACCTCCAAGGAAACAGTATTTTCTTTTAAAACAGGTGCACCAAAAAGGTAAGTTCTTATTTAAAAATATCTTGCAGCATGTATCTATATAAAACTAAAAGCATAATTCAGACACAATTTTGAAATTGTGGGGGTTTCTGTGGGAAGGGGGCACTACTACCATAATTTCTCAAAATTAGCAACTACTAAACTCAGTAATTCAGCAATGGAAAATAAGCAGTGTCTGAAGTGTTTAAGTATAAATGAATTTCCCTAAACTAAGCAGTGTCTCAAGTGTTTAAGTATAAATGAATTTCCCTAAACTAATCAGGCAGGTGTTTTCCCCCTTGCAATTTTAAACTTACCATGTTCATATGTACCATTATTAATTTAAAAAGAAAAATTCTGTCAGTCACTAAAGACATATAAAGTAACCCTAAATACTTTTAGGATTATCTGAGAGTGTTGCTTGGCAAATCTCAATGTTTCCAAGAAGGAGCCAATGCACATATAATGTTTCAAATTTTTTCAAGCACCCCATGAACTAACAGTAGAAAAAGCATGAGCATAAAGAAGAGCCACAATTTGTTATTATTTTCAACTCAAATGAAAAACTTAAACTCATAAATACCCTAAGTAAATTCAAACTTCTCTCACCCCAGAGACTCAATGTCCTTCTCACTAGCAAATACAGGTTCTACCACCCAAATCTGATCCTCACTACACTGTTAGGTTCTTTCCCACTGTGATAAGGTCAGCATGGGTGACCTGAAACAAAATGAAAGTGGAGAAGTAAAAGGATTCTTTTGATTTCTAAATAACCTGAATTAAAACCTCCTCTTTACAGAAAAAAAAATGTAGTATATTTGCCATGAAGAAACAATAGTTCCTGCTGGGCAGTTGTATGTGTACAGGACAGAGAAAGACAGAGATAGAGACAGAGACAGAGAGAAAGAGACACAGAGAGACAATCCAATTAAAAACACAAGAAAATAAGTACCACATTAGCAATCAATAGAACTCTTTCAAAAGTCCTACATTTATTCAGATAAATTAATATTTTCACTTTGCACATGGCAGAATAAAAAAGTACCATTTTGAAAAAAAAGATGACAAAAACATGCCTGTTGGTGGGGTGTGGTGGCACACTCCTGTAATTCTAGCACTCAGGAGGCTGAGGCAGGAGGATCACTGCAAGTTCGAGACCAGCCTGGGCTACAAAGTGAGCCCAAGGCCAGCCTGAACTGCATAATGAGACCCTGTCTCAAAAAGCCTGTTGAAAAATAGTTTTTAAAAATATCAACAAAACAAACAGCCCTAATCCCAGAAAATTCTAATTTTGATTTTTCTAACTTAATTGCAAGGCAAACACTTTCATTAGTAAAAATGTAAAAATAACAAATCAACAATTATAAATGAGTGCTCCTTTATAGGAAAAGCTATGACGACCGAGAGCAGCTCAGTGGTTACCCAGACTTGGAGGGGAAGGGTTGGGAGATGACTGAGAGTAGGTACAGTATTTTGTTTCCGGGTAACAAAAATGATCTAAATTTGACTGTGGTCATGGCTGTACAACACTGTCGATGTGCTAAGATCTACTGAATCTTAACTTTAAGTTTCTAGATTGTGTGGTATATAAATTTTAGTTCAATAAAGCTGTTATTTTTCAAAAATAAATCAATGAGTGTCCCTAAGAATTTAAAAAGACAACAGTACTGTTATCTCCAATGACCTCATTTGCTACAGGAATTTAAACTTTCTATCTGAGTAGAACTAGAGCCTCATTTGACATTAAATCTTTCTTGAAGCATTGTCTTTTCATAGCTGCCAAGACATGACACTTGCCAGTTTTCTTCTTTCTTTGGCTTCTATTTGCATTTCAGCATCTCTTCCTCTACCAAACTGTCAGTTGTAAGTCTCTTGGAGATTGGTCCTAGAGCCCTTTCTCTCCCACACACTAACCAAAGGCAAAGTCATCGTGGCTTTATGTACTGACAACACTTGTTAGGTTTATATTCGGCTATCCCCCAAAAGCCTCATGTGCTCAAGAGGAAGGGTTTTTGGAAGAAGACTGGATTAGTAAAGTTCTCCTCCTTTAAGGTTTGGGTGTTGGATATTTTGTCCTAATGACAAGGAAAGCAACTAAGACAACAGTCTATTTTAATAAATAGTCTCATAATCCTTTATTCAAAATCTTTCAGGCCAGGTGTACTTTCAAATACAAATTTTTTTCAGTGTTTAAAATAAAGATGCACTGTCAAAAGAAATCTCCAACAGAGTGAAAAGAAAGCCACAAACTGGGAAAAAATTATAGTCAACTGCCCCTCAGACAAAGGCCTTCTCTCCAGAACATATAAAGAAATTAAAAAATGTCAGGCCCTCGAAATTCAAAGACCCAATCCAAAAATGGGCATCTGAGATGAAAACACACTTCTCAGCTGAAGAAATACGAATGGCAAATAAATACATGAAAAAATGTTCAGCATCATTGGTCATTAGAGAAATACAAATTAAAACAACTCTGAGATTTCATCTCACTCTAGAAAGAATGGCCAAGATCAAGAAAACCACCAACAATAAA
>RJWT010037164.1:0-13116 GCA_004365215.1 Cuniculus paca | reverse complement strand
CTTGCCTAGAAGGTGCCAAACCCCAAGGCATCAAGCAGATGAAAACAATAACAAATATGCTAGATTCCTTTTACTGGGATCTACCAGATCTTGTCCAAAGAAAAAGTTATATGACATATATTGAGGCCTTAATTAACTATATGCAATGGGCTTTAAATGACACCACAGCTGGTCTCTCTTTCCTAAATAAAAAAGGTAAAATTAATAAAACAGGCTGTCCTCCAAACTTGGATGACATTATACATTCTAACAGCACAGGAGGTACTTATGCAATTGTAAAACTAAACGTGTTCAAGATATTAGATGACAAATCAATGACATGTCAGACTCTAAAATTCCCTGAACCTTATCCTTCCTATGATGGAAATCTCTGTTAACTGTACTCATAATTATCCTAATAATTCTATTATTTGACTCATGCATACTTAACTATTTCTTTGCCTTTGTCTCCTCTAGGTTTAAAACTGTATGCCTACCCAAGATAAAAATGCATGGTATCTACTGAGAGCTATTAGATAGAACCTCTGCAGAGTATTTCTGACTGCTGATCAACAACTATGACCCCTTTCAGCCTGAAGAAGCTAGATAGGTCATCACCCATTACTCCCTCATGGCAGTTTAGGTTACTTCTTCAGAGGGGGGGATGTTATACGCAGCTGAGTTACTTAGAAATATTATAGGCGGTCAGGCAGAGCTGGGCCCTCAAAGGAGCCAGTATAGAAGACTAGATACCTTGCAACCTTGGAAGAGACAGACACCTCTGCTGCAGGCCAAATCTCAAGACAAAAGGCAAAACAAATGCAACCACACTCCAAGTATAAACACCAGGGATTGATATTCTAAATAGGTATGGATTACCTTGACAAGCCAGGAGCCACCATCCCAACGTCCTACAGGAAGAGTCACTGTTCTTTAAGCGTACCCGCTTGCTACATGACTTACTTCCCCATTTGTCCCTGATTTGGTTAATTTTACCTGAACAATTAATCTTACTGGCTGACTGTATTCTGTCCCACCTCATGCCTGTTTGCCTTGCAAGTTCCCATTTTTCTTCATCTTGGACCTGTCTCACCTCATGGTTTTACCCTATAAAAGTCCCTAGAAAAGACAGAGTCTTTGGCAACCCACTTGGGACCCCTTCTGTCTCTCTGAGACAGAAGCTTTCTTTCTTTCAATGAATATATTCTGCTCTTAGAATGGATAAGAAAGACATGACATTTTATGTGGTGGAAACCTACTCAGCTATAAAGGAAGATAACCTCAAGGCTCTTGTGGGTGGATGGAGGCTACTGGAGATCATGCTCATGGATGAAATGGTTCAGAGTCACATGGGTGAATTTCATGTTGTCTCCCTAGTATAACAAACTAAAGGAGTTAGTGGGATCCAAAATGCACAATACATATTGGGAAAGTCAAAGAGGAGGAATTATCTGAAAAGGGAATGAAGTGGCCACTGTTAATCTATTATCATGATTTGAAACTCATATTGTCTTCATTGTTCTGATGAGTCTCATTCTGATTTGTTTGATTTTATTATATTTGATAGCATGGACAGCTATTTTAAAGATAACAAAATACATAATTGCAGCCATCAAGGATTTCTAATTATCTTGTTTTGAAACCCTGTATTGCTTTCATTGTTTTGTTTTGATTGATTTGACTCTATTCTGTGTTGTTTGATTGTAACATGTCTGAAGGTGTAGGCAACTATTCTGAAGATAACAAAAAGCATTATGGTAGCCACTACTGTTTTACTAGTATCTTGAAGTTCTGTATTGCTTACATTGTTATGCTTTGTTTGTTTTGTTTTTGTTTTTTAATGGTTTTATTTTGTTCTATTTTGTTTGATTTTATTTATCCCTGATGGTATGGGCAGTTATACTGAAGATAATAAGAGGCATTATGGTAGCCATTATTGATTGCTTTTTACCCTGTTTAGAAGTCATGTACCATGTTCATTGTTTTGCTGTGATTGACTCTACTCTGTTTTATTTTGTTTGGTTGTATTCTTTTTAAAATAAAAAATAAAATATAACAAATATGTTCTGCTCTTTAAAAAACCCACAAAAAACTAAAAATACATGTAGAATTATCATTTGATGCAGCAGTCACACTTCTGGGTATATCCAATGAAAATGCAATCAGTGTGCTAAAGAGATATCTGCACTCTCATGCTCATTGCAATGCTATTCACAGCAGCCAAGATGTGAAATCACCTGGAGTGTTCATGCACTGCTATATACACACAATGACATGCTATTAAGCATGAAAAAAGAAGGAAGTCTTGTTTATTGGCAGTAACATAGATGGATCTAGAGGCACAGGAAGAGAAATACTGCACAATCTCACATGTAGAGTCTAAAAAGTTTAACTGACAGAGAAAACAATGGTAGTTATCAGGAAAATAGGGGTTGGGGAATCATTGATGAAAGGGAACAATATTTCTGTTAGGCAGAAAGAATAATTGTAAGAGGTCTATTGTATATAATGATGATTACAGTTAATAGTATATTCTATATTTGAAAAATTTTAAGAGAGTACATTTCTAATATACTCCATAAAAATAAATGAGATGATGAGTATGTTAAATGGTTTAATTCAATCATTCTACCTCGTATATAAAACATGACACTGAATTCCATAAAAAAATACAATTGTTTCCTGAAATTTAAAATAACATGAATGATCTTAAATAGGAAAGCCAAAAATACCAGGTCTTACAAACTTGTCACACCAGACCTCAAACGACAGTACAGCTATGCTTATAATTATATACACTATTTTTTGGCAGTTTATTCCATATTGTTTGTTAATAACCCTATAGAGAAGAAACAAAATTGTATGATGTTATAATAGCATTTCTTTTTAACTTAATACAATAATTCCTTTTACAGGGAAGAAAATTCTTGTGTATCTCCAGTGTTAAATTATTTTCATTATATCTTCACTTACATATTCTCAAACATTGAATTACATATAAACTCAGAGTACACAGTTTATTTCAACTATAAAGCTGAAATTAATTTATGAATTAATTGCAAACAAAAACATAAAACTAATAAAATTCAAGTAATGCCTATGTTTTAAGAACACACAAAAAAAAGGTCTGTTTGAATAGTGGGATTATGTTTAACTGTGTATTACCTTGATTTTTTTTTTTGAGAGAGGGGCTTGTTATGTAGTTTAGACTGGCCTTTAATTCATTATGTAGCCCAGACTGACCTTGAATTCACAGTGATCCTCCTGCTTCAATTTTCTGAGTGCTGGGATTATAGGCGCGTACCACCGTCCCTGGCTCTGCCTTGTTTTTAGCATGCTGGACCATCTACTCAATCACTGAACATTGTTTTCATTTTTCTTTATAAATAATAACATTAATTTGAATCAACTCGTTGTCTTGATGACCTGCTCTATTTAATAGCAACCCTCAAATTACAATCGTAACAATTATTTTTCACAACAAAAAGACAATGAGAAGGTTCCATTTTGCTGGTTATTTCACGTACTCTGTATTCCATGAAATGTACCATCAGGTGACTGTTCAGCACTTCTCCACATCTGAACAACTGCAAAACCTTTATTCAAAAAATGTGCAAGAACATCACATGTCCTCCAACTGGCTCCTGTGAAACTGTAACACATGCAAATGTGGGTATTTGGTTATAAGGTGGTGAGTCAAGTGACCTAGGTAATATCACACTATAATTTTAAAATTATTGTGGATTTGAAAACACATGAAAGACATTCTCTGTTAGTGATTTTAGTCAGTCACTCTTTCTAAAGTACCTGACTGACATTGACTGAAAGTGCAGGGATCCAACTATCAGTAAATACTTCTTCTGGGTATAACCCCCACTACTTGGGAGGCTGAAGTAGGAGGATCAAAAGTTCCAAGTCAGCCTGGGCAACTCAGTGAGACCCTGTCTTAAAACAAATTTTAAAAGGACTGGGAATGTATCTCAGTGGTAGAGTGCCTGCCTAGCATGTATAAGGCCTGATTCAACTCCTGGTACTGCAACAAAACAAAACAAAAACAAATAAAAAACAAGAAAAGATATTAGGCAAGTAAATTACTCTCAGTTGATCTCAGAAAGATTGTAAGACAGTGATTGGCATGCCAGCTGCGCTTCCTAGAAGTCCAACTGAGGGTACAAATCAACACTCATCTCTGGCACAGAGAATGTGAACTTCTGCCTATGCAAGTAACGGGTTTCACTAAGGTGTTGCTGATTATATTGGTTTATGTATATTTCCAAAGCACAGTTTCAAAGGGGAGACTGCCCTCTTATACATCTTCACAGATTTTTCTGATTAACATGGATAAATTTTTCTCCTTGCCATCTTGCAAATAATGATGCCTTGTATGTTAAGGCAATACATTTTTTTAAAGATAAAGAATAAATGAAATACTCTTATATGGAGATAGAGGAATTTCTAGAGAAATTAAATATTTTTTTCAATTATTTGGGTTAAGTAATGCAAGCAAAGACTATATGAAGACTCTTTAATTACTGCCTAAAAGACAAAAAGGAACACATGTGGAACTCTTAATTCCTGACTGCAGTCTGGTGGCCAGGTCCTGCACTTGATTAGCCTCTGTGTATATCACCTATTAAAGACAGGGCCTCAATCTCCTGCTTTTTCTAACTAGTACCCTCGGCCAGAGGGCAAACCAAGCCCTCTACTGGATTGAGAAAACATAGCTGGAACTGTAGACCCTCACTAGACAGAAGGTTGAAGATGTCAGTTTACTGATGGAAGACAATTTTTCATTTCTTCTCCTGGCCCATTCTTTCCTGCCCACTAAAATTTAGATTCTTCTCAGATTTGCGGACTGATTACTGAGGACTTAAATTACTCAATTCTGGTGTATGGAAGTTTTCAGCAAGCTAGAGTGCCCTCTTGTGGGAATGTCTAGCAGTCACCAAGGTACTGATGCCCATCTGAATTTGAGTCCACATTTTCCAGCAGTGTCAAGCTGAACACTTTTTCTCACTGCTTTATTTTTGTTCTACTCAGTCTAGTGAATTTTACAGCCTTAGGTAACTGGAAAGGAGTGGATTATGGTAGTCAGTCAGCAGAGATACATAATTATCTTTCTAAACAACAGTGATTTCTTTTTCTTTTCAAATATTGTAGTGGTAGGCAATGAGGTACTGTAGTAACTTTCCAGAGTAAGCCAGCATAATAGTTTCAGGCTAAAGAAAATACTAGACATATTTAGCTTCACTTACAAAAGAAACATTTATTTGGATTATCAAATGCCTCATTGGGACATAGAGTCCTTTTTTTTTTAATGTGTGTCAAAAAATATCTCAATTTTATTCTTGGAAATGTCCAACTCAAGGCTTGATTTTAGCAAGAACCAAAATATATAAGCATAGGCTTTTTGCTCTTTTCAACATTTTTTTCTTTAGCCAAGAGAGGTGACAAATATTATTTCCAAAACAAATACAATATAGTTAATTTAGTTTGATAGCAACTTTCAAATTTTAAAAATAGTTTTGAATTTCAATTTTCTATCATACAAATTAAGCCAAAGAATTTTTTCAGTAAAACCTAGCAACAAATATTTTCCAGATTAATACTGTGTGCTACAGAATAAAATGAGTCAAACATATTCTAAAATAATACATATACCTACACTTATTCTTTTTTTTATTTTAAAGAAAATAGAACAAAACAAAACAAAGCAACATAGAGTCCTTTCTAACATGGTTAAATACTCAGGGACTTATTCTCATCTCAGCATTAATTATTTGGGTCTCATTATAACAGAATTGAGGGCTTTAGTCTGGGTAGGCTGCAACATTATAACACAAAATACAGCTGACACAAGAAAGAAGGTAGGTTGAAAATTGATTAAATACATAGTTTACTTAAGGCATAGATTTAAAAATTTTATTTGAAAGAATTTCAAATATGCACAAAAGAGTATAAAGTGAAGACTAAAATGAGCCTCATTACCTGTCAGAGAGCTTTGACAATTGCTATCTCATTATTTATCTTATTTCCTATATAATTCCTTCCTCCTTCTACAGTTGTTTAAAAAGTAAATTCCAAGAACCATATTCTTTCATTTATGCCTTATAAAAGACCATGTCTCTAGAAAATTAGAACTATCCATTAAAAATATAACCACAGTATCTTCATATATAAAAAACTCAAAATTGACATCAGTTCCTCAATGTCATAATGTATCAAGATAGTGTTCAAATTTCCCTCTTTGCCTTTTTAGTCTATAGGTTCTCCTCTCTTTTTACCTAAACATTTTTTTTTGCTTAAGAAACAGAGTCACATCATACTGTAGCAGTACATGCATACCAATGCTTACAGCAGCACAACTCATAATAACTGAATCCTGGAAACAACCTGCATACCCATCAATAGATGATTGGATAAAAAAAGTGGTATCTATATATAATGTGTATAATGCAGTACCACTCTACTAAAAAAGGAATGACAGATTTGAGACATTTGTAGGAAAATGAATGTATTGGAAAATATAATGCGAGTGAAACAAATTAGACACACAAGCTTCAATACCATATAGTATCTCTCACTTGAGTGAGGCAAAGTACAAAGAGAATAATAAGGGTGGGATTAGGAGATGGATCTCTTGCAATAGGGAAGCGGTCCAAGGTAAAAAGCACTAGAGGTGAGGAGGAGCAGAAGGGAAAATAAGTAGAATAAGATATCATGTGTACAGGACCGTGATAACCCCAGTCAATGTAAATGGTATATGCCATAACATGAACTAATATTAATAATATCAACAAGAACAAAAAACAGGATAGAGATGTTGGGGAAGGAGAGGTGGAGAGGGGAGAGGAAGGAGATTAAAAAGAAATCAGCAATGGTATGTACACATAACCTGTCCCCAAGATGATTGTAAAACTGTATGAACTGCAAATATGTAAGAAAAAAGACATACAGTCACTTGTGTGCATTCCCTAAAACCTGGATTTATCTGCATGTATCATTTTGGTGTTGTATAAGGAGTGCCTCTGTCCCCGGTATTTCCTTTACAAGTACAGTTTCTTCTAGAAATGCGCCCAGACTCAGGTTCATTTTCTTTGGCAAAGCTATTTCATAAGTACTGTGGTAAATAAACCTTACACAAGGGGCCCCACTGCTTTCTTTTTAAAACATCTGCAGTCATTAACGATGATTATGACTGTACCCTGATTGATTTATGAACCAAGGGCTGAAAAATGGTGATATTTTAACTCTACCAATCCTTCTTTTTTTAACCAGTTCTTTATACTTCTTTGAAGAAATCTGAACTATTTTGTTACTTTTGGATGCAATTTGCAATGTCTAAAAAAAGGCTTCTTTTCTTATCAGATTTCAAAATAACCAGTTGGTTCCCTAATATCATCCAAAAGTAATAAATGTTTTAAAAAATTATTCTGAATTCATGTATGTGAATATATTTGCTATTTTTAAACCTACTAAAGTTATTAATTGATGTTCAAATTTTTCCATCTCTGAGCAATGGCTTCCGAAACCTTTTAACATGTCCCTATTAGTCTTCAAAACTTCTCTACTGTCTAGTATGACAAGAAGACCTAGACTTTTTTTTATATTTCCTCACCTAGACCTGGAATTAGCTATTGCTCTAAGATGGTGGATCTTAAAGTATGGCTTAGCGAATCCTGGGAATGTCTGTGATCCTTTTATAGAGTCTGTGAGGTCAAAATTTTTTCTCATAATGCCAACATGCTTTTTCCTTTTAAAACTCTCATTCTCTCACAAAGGTATAAGAGTATTCCAGAGGCTACATGATATGTGAGTGAAAACAAAAGCAGTTATGGGAATCCTGCTGTCATTTATTAACACAGACATTAAAAGCAAGCACAAAATAGTAAAACAGCAACATTCCTCTCATTAAATAATTTTTTGTAGATGAGTATATTATTACTTTTAAGATATTTTAATTTTGGGCGGGGATATAGCTCAACACCACAGTGCATGCCTGGCAGCCCTAAGGTCCTGTGTTTTATTCCTGGTACCAAAAAAAAGTACTAATTTTAAATGCAGTAAACATCAATGGCTATAACCCGCATAAACAAAAGCTCTCTGGAGTCTTCAAAAATTCTGAAGAGCTTAAAGTTTTTGGAGCAAACAACGCATTGGAGGACTGCAGCTTTAAGAAGCCTTGTTCCTTTCAATGGA
This sequence comes from Cuniculus paca, assembly GCA_004365215.1. Lineage (NCBI taxonomy): Eukaryota > Metazoa > Chordata > Mammalia > Rodentia > Cuniculidae > Cuniculus > Cuniculus paca. The sequence goes on along the minus strand of RJWT010037164.1, from coordinate 4,938 downwards.
AAATAGGGTAAGGCTGGGGTTGTAGCTCAGTGGGAAAGCTTGCCTTCTTGGTGTGAGGCCCAGTCTAGGAACCAAAGATGCCTGGTTACAGGGTTGACCATTTTTTAAACAACAGTGATTAAACATTTTTTAATCAACAGGCTAAGACAAAATGACACCTCTTTTTAAAGATGAAATACATCACGAATTCATACTGATTTCTCCTAGTCAGAATTCGGGACTACAGGGTTTTAAATTAATCACATTTGATGCATATATTTATATTATATCCTTTCTCCCATAGCAAAAATGCTAACATTAACATTTATTTTCAGTGCCATATTAACAGGACCACAACCACCAAGACTATTCCCAACTACTGCTTAAAATAGTCCAAAATTTTTTTTCCTGCAGTTTTATTTTGTGTGTGTGTGTGTTTGAGGCTTATCTTTATGGATATACAGTAATTCATTGTTTAAAAATTATTGGCATTGTGTGTCTCTTTGAGATTATGCTACCAATTATATCAGTTTGATCCATATGCAGTGTTCTAGATTGGATTTTTAGGGATTGCTTTTTATAAATTTAATTTTGTCTGTCACTACTTTCCCCATATTTACTAAGGGATCACCAACCCACCCCTCCTTTTGTATACCGGGCAGATAAAATACGCTGGTGGAGAGCTTTGCGCATGCTCGAATCCTGCTTGCCTCTTTAGGGGTTTAGTGAAGCTGCAGAGGCGGAATCAGGATGTGACGTCATAACCTCGCGCTGCCGCAGGCGTCCTCTAAAGGTCGCTTTGCGGAGCTGGAGCGCACCTGAGTGAGAAGACACTGGTTCGGGACGTACCTTTTTCCCTGCTGTCAGCAGCGAGATGACCGGGTACACGCCGGATGAAAAACTGAGGCTGCAGCAGCTGCGAGTGTTGAGAAGACGATGGTTGAAGGACCAAGAGCTGAGTCCTCGGGAGCCTGTGCTACCCCCCAGGAGGATGTGGCCTTTGGAGGAATTCTGGAATAAATTTTTGCAGGACAGGGCCCCCTGGAAGCAGATGGTGAGTGAGGGAGAGCCCCAGTCTCCGTAGACACACCCTTCCATGGCCCCCAGCCAGGCCACGGGACGTTCGCCCATTACAGCCACCTCAAAGACTGATATTCTGAGCCCGCAAGTCCCCGTAGTTCCCGAGAAAGAATCAGATTCAAAAATACTTAGGTTTAGCGAGGACTTTGTCTTGTCCCGAGAGTCCTGATGTGGGATCAGAAGTCCAGGAGCACGTCTGGCTTTGGAAGAATCATGCGCTTTTGCTGTCAACTGTAGCGAGACTGGGGTGAAATCTTGAGTTTTTATAGAATGCTGCACGTGTGGTGTAGAAATCTTCCCAAAACAACAGCCGAGGATTCACTAGAGTTAAAATTGTGATTTCAGTATTTGAGAACAGTAGCCTAGCTGTTAAGGTTGAATTTATACACTGCACCCATTCACCAGAGGAGCCCCTGGCTGGCAATACAGCCCGTGTTATGGAATAAAAAATCAGGGTACTGTTGTATGCTTAGGGAGTCATACCCAAAAGCTACCATTCTAAACTGCCACTATTTACTTTTAACAGTTATTCTTTAGAAAAAGACATTTTGGTAGGCAGAGGGTCACTCATTTGAAGTTTATACTTTCAGCATTCTGGATATATGTTTGAGGTTTGTTATTCACATCAGTTATGAATGTGAGCACTATCAGAATTGCTTTCAGTTACCCACAAGTAACAGCAGTTCTAGTAAGGAACATTGGGTGCTCATTATGTATGTGCCGCACTCTGCTGAGGATTTTACATTTATTACTTTCATTTTACTCCTATATAGTATAAAATGCTTTAAGCCTCATTTTAAATGTGAGAAAACAGGCCTACAACAATTCAATGAACTACCCATGGACACAGAGGTACAAATTGAAGTTCATGTTGAAAAGCACACATACCTACGTTTATTGTGCTCCAGAGCCCAATGCATCAGAATTGGTGTAAATTTTCCTGAGAGATTTATGGTGGTAAAATTAAACTCTAATTCAAGCCTATCCCAATTTATCCCTGATAATTCCTGTTGATTTTGACAGTCACTGGTTGAAAGTTGAATCTCACTCATTGGCCAGTAATTTAAGAGTAAATGTTATTTGTTGAATTCCATTTTACCTTGATTTTTCTTCGTAATTACATCTGTAGTAATACTTAGAGTCTAGATTGACTTCCCTGGCAGAATAGGTGTGTTTCAATCAAACTGGCTGTCATGAAAAATTTCATTTTTATTTCGCCTTTTTTTTTTTTTTTTTAAAGACAGGGTCTCATTCTGTAGTTCAGGCTGGCCTTGAACTCATGGCAATCCTGCCTCAGCCACCCCCCACCCCCCACCAGTGCTGGGATTATAGGCGTGTACTGCCACACCCAGCTTGTCTTTCTCCTTTCAAAGTAGTGTGTCTGAAAGTATCTCAGAATGTGTTTGGAACACCCCTGACACAGTATGTAAAACATTCTTTTTGAAGCATTGATACACTAAAGGTCGGCTGCCTTACACCTACTGTATTTCTCCCAAAATAAAACCTAGTTGGAAAATAAGCCGTAACATTTTTTTAAAGATGCTTGCAATATAAAAACTACCTTGAGATCCATCCGTTTTCCTGCAAATGACAAATTTCATTCTTTTTGGTTTTGTTTTGTTTTGAGACGGTATCTTGCTATGTAGCTCAGGCTGGCTTTGAACTTACTATGTAGTTCAGGCTGGGATTAAACTCCTGGCAATCCTTTTGCCTCAGCCTCCCAAATTCTGGGACTATAGGCATGTGCCACCATACCTGGCCATTCTTTATAGTTTAGTAATACTCCATTGTGTATTGTACCACATTTTCTTTATTCATCTGTTTTGGGGCACCTTGGTGTCTTATCTTGACTATTGTGCATGTCACATTGTCCTCAACATAGGTATGCAGTATTTCTATAATATGCTGACTTTAATGCTTTTGGTATACACCAAGGAGTAGCATAGCTGGGTAGCTCTATATTTAGTTTATTGAGGATGGGTAACTCTGCGTTTTGTTTTTTGAGGAATGTCCATATTGATTTCCTAGTTGCTATACTAATTTACATTCCTATCAGCAGTGTAGAAGGGTGCCTCCCCACCCCCCATCCTGCCAGTATTTATTATTTTTTGTATTCTGATCATAACCTTTATGACTGGGGTGAAATAGAGTCTCACTGTAGTTTTGACTTGGATTTCCTTAATGGTTGAAGACGTTGAGTGTTTTTCATACATTTATTGGCCATTTGTACTTCTTTTGAACAGTGACTTCAATTAATTTGCTATTTATTGGTTTGAGATCTTTGATTTTTTTGGTGTTGTTTGAATTTTAAAATATTTGAACATTAATCCTTTGTCAGAACAGAGCTGGCAAATATTTTTCTCCCATTCTATAGGCTCTATCTTTCTTAGTTATTTCCATTGCTGTGCAGAAACTTTTTAATTTTATATAGTCCTGTTTGTTAATTTTTGCTATTATTATTTATTGAGCTATTGGAGTGATATTCAGGAAGTCTTTACCCATGCCTGCAGCTTCAAATACTTCCCCTATATTTTCTTTTAGCAGTTTAAAAGTTTACGGCCTTATACTTTGGTCTTCAATCTATTTTGTACAGGGTGAGAGATAGGGATCTAGTTTGAAATCTTCTGTAAGTGGATGGATATTTAGTTTTCCTAGCACCATTTGTTCAACAGTTTGTACTGTGTTTTCTCTAGTGTATATTTTTGGCACCTTTGTCCAGAATCAGCTGGCTATAATTACATGGGTTTGCTTCTATATCCTTTATTCTGTTTTATAGGTCTATATGTCTATTTTTGTGCCAGTACTATGCTGTTTTATTACTATGGTTTTGTGGTTTAGTTTGAAATCAAATGATATCTCCAGCCTTGTTCTTTTTGGTTAGGAATTTTTTTTTCCCCTATTCTGGGTCTTTTGTGTTTCCCTATGATTTTTAGGAGCCATGTTTTATGTTTAACAAATTTACAGTAAGGAAAGATATTTTTAGAAATCTTTGTGGAAAAAAAAAATCTAAAATGCCATACCAAAATGCTACTTGTCTTAAGCCTTATTTGCTCTAGACTCTATACATAGTATCATGTAACAGGCCCTATATTTAGTAAAAATACTATGTGGGTGAGGTTACTTGCGGACTATAAAAAGGTAAATTCTTTTTAGAAATTTGGAAAATAATCATGATAAATATAAGAAACAAGGTATCTTTTTATTTTGTGTTTATGTTTTTCCCTCAGATCTATAAGGTATACTGGCGCAGTATCTTTGCTGTTACTCATGTACTCATACCTGCCTGGATTATTCATTATTATTTCAAGTATCATGTGGCTGTAAGTATGTTTTAAGTACATTTTCAGAATTTATTTTTACAGTAAGCAAAATAATTTCCTATGTGGGCATGCCACATTCTTTGGAAAAACATGCACTTAATAACTTATTGCTGACTTGGAAGTACTTTGAGTCCTCTTAGGTAAGAAGTTTAATGAAACTTAATTTTTTTAAAATGACTCTTTATATTAGTTTACAGTTTGAAATACATTTCCTGGTAGAAATAGTATTTAAATGATCAGAATGTAGATAAGCTAATAATAGTAGTGTAAACACAGGGTCTTGAATAGGAGGGGAAAATATACTAAATTTTGTCTCCATTTTTTCATCATAGGTGTGGTATAAAATTCAAATAGACAAGTGTCATCTTTGTCATCATTCCATTTCCCTTTTCTTTTTATTCAATTTTTCACAATTTTCTTTCTTTAGAATCCTGGATGTACAAAAGTGAATTTTTCACTGAAAGATCTTGCATTAGTTGATTCAGTGGAGCTAATTGCCATATTTTAAAGACTAGGGCTAGCAGAGGCTGATGTGTGATGCTGAATCCCAGAGTGGAGG
>RJWT010037163.1:0-13111 GCA_004365215.1 Cuniculus paca | reverse complement strand
CTTTACTGCTTCCTGGCCTCAGAGTGGAAGATGGTGTGCTGTTCAATCTTCAGGAGAGCCTTTTCATGCTGGCTTCCTGATATGGACTTGGCTGTTCTCATCTTTGGAGGAGCTTGGGATCTCATCATCACTGAGGATGGCTGTGGTTCTTCTTAGGGGAGCTCTGGCCCTTCCTTTGAGCATCACTTCCTGGCTCCAGTGCAGAACCCTAAGCCTACTGGTACAGATCCTTCATCCCGCTGGCACAGACTTTCTAGCTTACATTGCTGACCATTGGGCCTTCCCAGTCAGATCTGTGAAACAGACTTCCATGAGCCTCTGACTGGACTCATGGGTGTTATTGTCATGGGCTCTAGTTCTTCAGATGGACTCATGCAGAACATTGCTGTGGGATCCAGGGCCTCAGCTGAATTCTTTGGGTCTTAGTGTGTGGACAGATTTCCTGCATTCATTGTATTTAACTCTTTGGGCGACTATTATAAAATAATTCTGTAAACTATGTAACTTATATGTAACTGTTTTCCTTGCAAACCCCTGACTACAACTCACTTGGTAAGGGTAATAATCTAACTGCAAGCCTACTTCCTGATCACATACTGCTCTGTGCCTTGTCTCTTCACCCATAGAGGAAGAAAAAAGACACAGGCAGAAACAGAAAGTGTAAGCTCTGTGGAGTTGTGTAGAACTGTTGTGCAGGCTATGGGTTTCAATGGAGATTTAAGACTATCATCTTTTATGGGGCAGGGTGACCCCAACCAGCAAATGGATTGCACATATGTTACCTCCTTTATTTCCCATATTATCCCTAAAATGTAGGTTTTATTATCGTCACTGTTTTATGATGAGAAAACTGAAGTCTGGAAAATTTAGGTGATTTTACCAAAATCACAAAACTAGTTAGGGACTGTATCAGTGAGTTTTTGTTAGAGAAATAGATTTAATCCCCAATATATAAGAATGTAAAAGATTGGCTTACAATGCCCCCACATAGAGCCAGGTGTGGACAGGTGCAGAAGGGCTGTGTGTGCTGGGATCCAAAGGATCCAGTCGAAGGCCTGGAGCTCAGTGTAGTGTCCCGTGTGAGTCCATATGAGGGTACCGAAGGGTCTTCAGTGGAAGCCAGGAGAGGACATTCAAGGTGAAGGTGAAGATTGGAGCTCCTTGGAAGAAACAGAAGTCCAAACTTTTACCCATGGCATAATATAACCTTTCTATAGGCACACATTTTAATTTGTCAGCTTTTTGCACAGAATATTTTCCTACAGAAGTCTAGAGTGGACAGCAGAAGATATAAATTGGGTGAAAAGATTACAGAAAAGGTCATTATTTCCTCCCATACTTCCTATATTAATTCATGTAAAAAAATTAGTGAGCTGGACATGGTGGCCCATGCCTGTAATTCTAGAAGACTGAGGGAGGAAGACTATAATTTAGAGACTTAGGCCCTGTCTCAAAATTTTAAAAAAGTTCTTTTAATAGCTAGGGATATAGCTCAGTGCAAAAGTCCTGAGTTCAATCCCCAGTACCATAAAACAAACAAATAAAAAAACAAATGGAATTTTTGAGCACTTCCTTTTTCTAAACCATGGATAAAAAAAAATATGATTTCTGCCACTAAGCTGTTTACAGACTGTACTCACATAATTGTGATTTAATCTTACAGCATCTCATGAAGGGAATGTGTGACCTGTATGGGGATCAAGAAAGTAGATGACAGTTTGGATAAATGGTATGAGTCTCCTCAGAAGAGGTCAGTTTCTTTTTTCAAATAAATAAATAAACAATTTTTTGAGATCATTTTCTTTTGATTGCATACTTTTACTGAGAATGTATGTGCCTATAACTGACTTAGCCAAACTTGTACAAAACCTTTTCCTAAACCATCTCTGCCTGAATTAGTACCTACTGTTAGTCTCTGTTCAGTGTCATTCTAGAATCTGTAAGTATTCACTCACTGAATCCTCATGATAGCCCTGTGGATCAGCACCATCATCAGCCCAGTTTTATTAACAGGACCAATACAAAGTAACATATACAATATCTGGCTCGTGGTAAATAGCAGAGCTGAAATTTGAACCCCAGCAACCCAGTGCCCAGGTAGATGTTCTAACTGTCATGCTAAATGTACATATTGTTATACACATTCTCTACAACTATAGAGAATATCAACTGTTATCTTTATACATGGTGTTCGAAGATAAAAAGTATCTTCATTGGTTAAAATTGGAACCTGTGGCCTGTGCTATGGTACAAGGGATTTTAACTCCATTCTAAATTAGTTATTTTTTCTTTTTGTTTGAATCTTTCAATTGATGTCTAGAGAGTAAAAGGAAAAGAAGATCATGTATAGGTCAATATACGATTGGCTTGTTTTGATTGCTTTGTAGCTCTGAGTTTTCTAAGATGACTCTTTGACTTTAGTAATTTCCTGGTACAATGTGAGGGCATTTACTCAAGGCAGCAATTTCACACACACACACACACACACACACACACACACACACACACACACACACAGTGGGGGGACAGCACAAACATGAAGATAAAAATCAAATGGAGTGAATGTTGTAGGAAAAAAATAAGTGATCATATTAAAATATGGAATCAGTACAAAATTTATATACTTTTAAAGCAGCATTTATTTTTTAAAAATTTATCAGTAATAAAAGTAAAGATTTCAGGAAAAGATTGAAAATTGAGGTTGCTGAAGATTTTTCACTTTATCAGTGTTCCTTGGAATCTCCCATTCCTTGCTTGATCGTTTGACTAATATCTTCTCATTTTTTTCTTCCAAATAGTCATTCTGAGCACATTAATACTGATACTGGTCTGGCCCAGCTGGTTCAAACATTGTATTTTATATAGGAGGATGCTTTGTTAGGGTAACTAAGAAGAAATACACATTTTTAGGGTCAGCTCAGTTACCTGAAAAAATAAGCATTTTCAGGTTTCAGGTATCATTGTTTTTCAGCATATTTGTTATCTTCTTAAATGGAGTTTTGTCTTGGGGAACTTTTAAAATAAAATCTGTAAGACTGAAATTACCCAATGGCAAGAGAATCCATTAAAGCAAAGAAAGAGAAAAGCAAATCATGTTCTCTCAATATCTGGCCCAGTTAGGTTGCCAGTTATTGATTTAGTCTGGGATCTAGTATATTAAATCTTCCTCATTATATAGGTCCTGTATATCTTTTTAGCTTCTCTATCTATTCTTTAATTTCTTGGTCCAAAATTAAGCAAAACATGCACAAACCTTCTTAATACGTTCTGCTGTCACTGGGAACACGTTTATTCAGAGAGTTCTCCCCAGTGTTGTGTTTGTTGAGTTTGGCAAATAATCTTAATAATTAAAACATCCCACTTTTCACCCTACAGTGACCCGACCTGAAAGTCACTCTAGACTCAATGTTCTTGTTTCTGATTCCTTCTTTAGGATACTGTCCTACGTGTTTGAAGTCCTGACTGTGAGCTATACATAATAACCTTGATGAGAATGATTCCCTCTGGTTTCCTAGAGCCTTGCTACTCAAAATATAGTCTGCAGCTCAGCACCATTGGAAATGCAAGATCCCAGGCCCCAACTCAGACCTCTGGAATTAGAATCTGCCTTTAATAATCTCCAAGTAACTGACCAAATGTTGAGGGCTGAGAGCTCTATTCTAGTAGTAAATGGTTAACAAGGCAGGATCAATAAATGCTCAGATGATGCAACTAGACAGAATATCAACCTTTCCTAACTTCACATGAAAATCAAGGAATGATTCTTGGGCAAGGCTTGTAGAAGGCAGTGGTCTCCAAACAAATTATATTCTTGAACTATAAATGTGTTTCTTTCTGGGGAAGAATGGCTTGGATAATGGATTTAAAGAGGATGAAATGATAAGGTAGTGGACTAATTTGACTGGAGAAGGTTCAACTTGACCAGGTGTGAGGATGAAATCAAGCCTTATCTTTAGCACCCAGATCAACTGGCTTTTGCCTTTATCTGTCACTTTTATTTATCATTTTCTTAACTCCCATTGACAACTCAGGGATCACCAGACATGTTTAGCTGTTAATCACTTTGGCAACATGCTTGATATTGCCACTTTGTTAGTAGCAATGTTCCAGGAACAATATTTATTTCTTCTTAAAACATTTTTGGATCATTTTGTAGACTTTTTAATCATAATATAGAATGAGGATGAGAAAGACTAACACAGTTTTATAAATATATTGCATAGCCTACATATGAGAATTGACCTGAAAATCCTCTAGAAAAATAGTTTAAATTGGTAATTTGTTATCATTAATATTCATAATAGTGTCTAGTGGACTATAAAGATGATAATTACAGGGACTATGTATTTTTCACCTCAAATTTAATAATATATATCCAAGAGGAAAATATCATTTAAAGTTAGAGGTGTCAAGAAAGATTCCATGAGTAGATTAGTTATTGTCCATAAGTGTCATGATGCTTTACAAATATATGAATGACAAGCTCATGGAGAAACTAAAACTCATTAAATGTTGCATTTCTAAGCTTTCTGAGGAGTCAACAATGTATGGCAAGGCTTACATTTTTAAATATAATGAAATATAATGTACATAGAAAAAGGTACATATTAAAAAACTGAAAGAGTAAATAAGATTCAACATTTACAATAGATATTATGAAATTGAAAGGGAAAGAAAGTGCTCAAAAGGAAAAAACAACTGGGATAGGGCAAAGGAGAAAAGAAAGGGAAAATATTATATGTATATATGTGCACATATGTATGTGCATATGTATATATATATATTTATATATATACAAACTAGATAACTACATTACTAATCGCCTGTAATCAAAAAGAACAGTTTGTGTTTTCATTGTTTGATCATTTTTTTTCATGCCTAAATCTTGTAATCTGAACAACTACTTTGAAGATAACAATATACAGTATATTAACTAGTGTTAATTTCCTTTTATTTTGTTTTGAAAGTCTGTATGGATTTTATCCTTTCTTTTGTTTTATTTTTAAAATTAAAAAAATTTAAAAAATTTGTTCATAAACATTTTGAGCACTTATATAAATCCAATATTCCTAAAATTTCCCCCAAATTAAAAAAAAATTTTTTTAGAAAAAAGAAAAGAAAAGAAAAAGATACATATTATCCTAAGTATGTCACAGAATGAATACATTTATCAAGAAACAGAACAGAGGACTGTGGGAGGGGACAGGAGCACAAGTTCCTGGATTCAATATTCAGCACCAAGACAAAACAAAATGAAAAACAGAAAAGAGCTGGAACCATAGAAGCCCCTCTTGTGCCCTCTTGTGCTACCTTTCTGCCTTTTAACAGTATAACACAGTTTTGCTTGTGTTCGGACTTTTGTGTAAACTGAATCATGCAACATATCTTCTGTTACAACTAGCTTTTTCTTTCAATATTGTCCTTGAGATATGTCCAAATTATTATGTGGAGTTTTAGTTCATTCATTATAATTGTTGTAAAGAATGCTACTGTGTGAAATATGATATTTTTCTCTCCTGGTATTGTTGGCCATGTTGGCTGTTTTAATTTAGGGATATTACACTTATTGCTGTTCTGAACATTCTAGTACTTGTTTTGGGGTGAACATAGGTGTTTGTGTCAAGTAGAATTGTTTTATGTGCAATATTTTCCTTTAGTGGAATCTGCCTTATTAAACTGAATGCATGAACTTACACGCTGGTGTGTGAGAGATCTGTTTTCCCACATCCTCTCTAGGATTTGTTATTGTCTGACTTATAAAAATTGAAGCCATTCTGTATATATTGATGTCACATTTAGATTTTGGTGTAACTTTTGATTTGACTTGTATCTAATCAAGGCTCAAGGATAAATTTTTGTTGAATCTCTATTATAGATGGTTTTAGCGCTCCAAACTATGATTGAGTGAGGTTAAAGTTAGCCACAATTTGAGAGATTCACATGTTTATTTGCTGAGAAATATCTACTTCATGAAGTTTTACTTAACTATTTCATTATTGACCATTGAATTTTAAGTAAGATCCTCTATAGTCTTATAAAGCTATGAGCCTCTTACCTAAGGTAGAGAATTACATGGCCTATAGAAATTACTTAAGTATAACTGAATATATTTAACTTGATAACTAATCACCATTGTTTATTACCTGGTGGTGAAAGGACCCTTGAAAAGTGGAATACATGATTTTAGGAAAGAGGGTTAGTAAATAGACCAGGAGTGTGAGTGGGCAATGAGTCAGGGAACTGCAGAAGTGTCAAACTCATGGCACTAAATAAATATATGGGGATCAGTAGGATGCCTGAGATCACCACGGAGCCTCACATTAGGGGAGACAAACAGTAACCCAAGAGGGCATTATTGCTCAAGGAGTCAAGACTATAAACAAATCAGAGTTCTACTTGTAATTGGCCCTGACTGCAATGGACAGGTGCAGATTTTATATAAAGAGAAAATAGCCTTATATTCCTAGACAGCAAATGCTCATCAACTTCAAATTACACCTCAAATGCTGCTGGTGTCTGGACCATTGATGGATGAGTTAGGTCTTTCCAGGTCTAATGCTGAGTAATGTAAATTAGATTCTCCTGAGTTATGCCTGGTGCAGCTGGCAGGCACAAAATAGTTGCCAGGGACATATCTCTATGCCAAATTCTTGCCAATGTTGTTAACAGTGTTGTGCCCTGTGCTAGCAGTCTTGGTTTTATTAATGATAATGCTACACTTTTGCCCATTCTTTCACCTTTTAATTTTGAATAAGGAATAAGTTTGTTTTCATCTTGACTGTTCAGAAAGCAAATTCTAACTTGAAAGGCATGTATACATCTCTGTTCTTCCACCAAGCAAGCTGAAAGTGAGGAACATCTCAGATCGTCTTTGCTGCCCCTTGTAGTTTCACATGCTATAGGCACAGATGATATGAAGAAGAGAGGTAAATGCTAATGCCTCCTAGCAAGAGATTAAAGTGACTTCATGTGATTCAATGCCTCTGTTTTCTAGGGTTTATGGCTGGTTGTCCATTCATCTCAGTCCTTGTTCCCTGATCCAGAACCATCTCTGCAACTCCTCTCTGGGAATCACACAGATAGGAATAGCACAAGAGCTATGTTAATCAGCCATTGTGAGTAAGAACATAATGGAAGTAATGGAGAAGGTTCTTTTTCCATCTACAATAAGAGCAGAGAGAACAAGAGTGAAGATTGCACTAAACTGAGCTAGTTTTGTCCTATGACAATCCTAATTTGCCAACTATATAAGTAAAATCAGTATTAAAGTATATGATAAAGTTTGCTAGCTCTGATAGATTTTTATAAACACTTATAATGTGCTTCAAAAGCTCCTTTTAATCACATCAATTCAATCCAATTAGATCTTACACAAAATATGGGTGTACTTAGAGCACGAAACTGTATTATAAAGATGAAATCAATTTACTTCTCTCAAATCATATCCAACATTCTTTATTTATGTTTCTGTTGCAATACTGGAATGATACTGCCATGTCAAAAAATTCTCAGGAGTCTATCAATTGGAAACAATTAACAAAAAATAGCGTTTAGTGCAAACTCAGGTGGAACCTAGGGTACCCAGACCCACCTAGGCACACTGACCACTAGAGGGCAACGTTAGTCATACACTTAGGGCTCTTAACTGTCCTCTATCACTATACACACAATTAAATACAACTTGTTGAACACCCGATGTGTGCACAGTATTAGGTTTGGATGTTCATATCCGTAAATAAGACATCATCAATTGTTTCCTAATGAAACTCATAATTTTTACCAAATTTAGTAGTGAAAAGATGAGAGTAAGTTCTTATTTATTCATCTCAGTATTAAAATAGTTTCATTCAAAAGAAATATCACTTAACTGGTTATTTTATAAATAAAATGAATGCTGAAGTAATTCAGAGTGAATTCATAATTTTGTTGATTGACTTTTTTCCATTTCCAGCAAAAGTATATTAAGAAAATCAGCTAATATTTACTAGGAATTTTCTAAATATTTTGAAAAATTCATCGAATGTTAAAAATTTTTAATAAACAGTAGACACCATCTTATTATATTAATGTGATGTCAGAAAATCCAGTCATTTCAGATTAAGACAACATTTGGTTTGCATATTTCTTAAGCATCAAACATAAAAAGATGTAGTACCATTAAAACTGACAGCTTTTCAGTCAATGTTGATTAAATTAAGCTCAGTTTAGAGTGTAGAAAATGAAGAAACTAGACTACAGAAAAAAAGTCTCAATTAAGGACATTACAGTTGTGACATGTGGACAAAAGCCAGATTAAGCAGATGCTATCATCAATTCATTTGTTGTCATGTTTGCAATGTGGCACTGGCTCCAGAGACAAGATATTCTGGAAGTAGTGCATCCTGGGTTGACATTTTTTGTTTACTCCACAAAATGATCATCAGTCATAATGATGCACTGATGTTGCTACTCACATTAGGAACTATCAAAATACAAATCAAGGGAGTGTTAGTTGTTTTTTTTAAAACCCACAAATATTTCTAAAGACCTTTCCTTCAATCTTCAATAAATTATCTTTTCACCCCAAAACATAACCTACAAACCTTTAAAATACATTTGGAAACTAATTCATGACATATATACTTTACGTAGTTTAAGAGACTAGAATTCCATCAAGTGAAGAGATAAGCATGCATTACATGGCTTCTTTATTTAATTACAAGATACAAGAGCCCATTAGCAGAATGGCCTGTTGGCCTGGAGCGAGGATGCTGGCCTGCCATGTGGTGGACCTGCAGTTTTCTCTCCTGCTGTAGCTGCCAAACTGGCAGGGGCTTGGAGAATGGTCATTGTGCACACAGTCAATCTCAAGAAAGAAATGTGGAATGATGCTGAACTCTGACCACTTCATTGTCCTCACATTAGGAGCATGTACACATGAAATTCCTGCAAAATATGGCTATAAAAGGCATTTGGTAAACGCTTTTATTTATAATTTGACTTTGGATCTAATTGAATTAGAAAAAAAAGTATGACATTATAACATAAACCTGTCATGTAGTCTGGGTTCAGCTACCAGCTGTGTGATGGGGGAGGACTCATTTTAAATTACTGAATATGCCTGTTTTCCCTATTTGTAATGGTGATTACTGGCCTGACCTAACCATGGGAAGTTTATGTGGATCAAGTTATTTTTATGTATGTGAACAGAACCGTGTACGTTAGAAATCAGAGGTCCTTGTTCCGGCATCCAGAGCTGGTTTGGGCATGCTCCCTGAAATTATGTTCAGAGTGAGGTGTGAATGTCCTACATGCATTTCCTGGGAGAGTTTGCATCTACTTCCCAAAAGTGTTTTTGACCTTGAAAGAAAACCACTGCTGAATATATGAAATAATATAAGCCATCTTATTTTCATTATTTTTCCATTAAGTGTTTCATTTTAAATTATTTTAAATCTGTTGTTAATTTAGGGTTGCATGGCAATTTTAATTTCATCATTGATAATTTATTTCCCAGCTTATCATATCATATGCATCTTAATATGCAAGGAAAGAGAAATTGATACTTTTGATGAACTATACTTCTCAGATTAAGGAATTGTAAGAAGTAATTTCAAAAGCCTATAATACATACTTGCTGGAAGGGGGAAGACATATTTGAAAGTGGGGGAAAGTGTCCCCCTCCCAGGAGAGCTTTCTACAAGGAGAGAGGAAGGGAAGTCGCCACTGATTGGATTTCTATCAGATTATTTTTATTCTCTAGTCCAGTACTGTTTATTTGAGACAAAAATTACTGCTGTTTTTAAATGATAAAATATTATTTCCTTATATGAAATTTTTATATAATACAGATTGTAAAGTGTGAAAAATACTTCATCATTCAATCCTCAGTTCCTCAAATGGTAAATATTATTAAATGCAAAATAATTTGTAACATCCTAAAATAATAGTCTAGAGTCACATTACATATTAATTGTTCAACAGTTACAGACTCTGTCTGGTCCTCTGTTAGACTCAGGGTAGAAAAGTAAGCAAGATGGATTCAAATTCTGTCACTAGAGACTTACCAGTCATGTAGGGGGCATAGAAAATCAAACAGGCAACGACAACGCTTTGTTCTACATGGGTTACTACGGGAAATTATAGAATGACCATCTGATCGAGGGAATAAAACCTAAGCTGAGAGTAAGATCAGGAGTGAACTAGCCAGCTGACATTGAGAAAGTCTGAACAGGTATGTGTGGCAACAGTGTTCATGTTTCATTATAGTACGTGTATAGACTATATACACAGTCATAATCCGTTTTAGCAAATCTTGTTTTGGAATCTTTCAGTAAACATCTTATCTGCTGTAGTCAATCTGGATGAACATGCAGTTGTTTTATAAATTTCTCTTTACCTACAAAGAATCCAAATTCTATTCAATTTCAGGAGCACCAACCACAATATTAACTTATCTATCAAAGCTGCGTAATCATTCAAACCTTTATCTGTGGTCATGTTGTAAAACAGAAATGAATTTAATGTCTCATAGAATTGTTTTCTGTTTCATGTGCACCAGTTTTATTTTTCTCAAATAGAGAAAGTGTGCATATAAAATCTGGAAATGCATATTTCTCTATATTCTCTTTACAGTATGTTTTACTCAGATCAACAGGAAAGAAAACCACAAATTAAGATTTAGTATGTACATATGTAATGTGCTCTGGTGTTTTCCATTTCATTCTATTTCATTTTCCTTTTTAAAAAATAGTAGCTGTGACCCACCAAAATGATTTTATGACCCTAAATTGATTTTCTTATGGGTTTCAACCCACGATTTGAAAAATATTTCTCTAGCATTGAGCACAGATTTAGGGGTCAACTAAAAAATAAGTCCATCTGCTAATTGATCTGATCTACTTCATCAGAATTTTACTTTCAGCCACCCAAGAGGAAAGGTTTAAGGAAGATATGAAAATTAAAGGAAGTTGGGTCATTCTTCCTAGGAGTGTGATTTTTTATCATTCTAAGATCCAACTCTTTTTATTCCCAGTGTGGACTAAAAAACAAGAGAAAAATTGAAGGAAATTAAATAGTTGTACTGTCCCAAGTTAAATTTTCACAGCATTATTTCTTTTGATTCCCTGAAGTGTTTTGGTGGAGAATACATTAAATAATGTGAATTATTTGGACATTACTGATTATTCTGAATTCTGCACTGTTTTATGAGTTTATAATTACAATATCTGGAGTTTGAGAGGTACAAAGAGGAAGTGATAAATTTTATAGTGGTTAGGGGTGGGTCTGGTAGCAGCAGATGTGGGTGATTTGGAAGACTTCGCACAAAAAATAAGTAAAGAGGTTGAGGAATAACTTGGATGTTGTTGGTGAAGGAAGAGAGAATAATATTAGCAAAATCACCCTTTGGAATAGTTGCAGGAGGATAAAATGCAGAGATTAATAGAACTGAAGCAAAGAAAGAGAAGAAGCAAAAGGCAGTATCATCGTAACTAGTTGACTTATAGTGACAAAAGTAATAGAAACAACTCAGGAGAAGGAGCAGGGCCTGAAAGTTGGAGAAGGAAGATAAATGCATTTGGCTTTAGTTGTGCCAATGTCAGAGTTCATTTAAAGCAAACTATTTTGGGAAAATTTTGCAAAATCAATGGAAGATAAAATATAGTAAAAGTTATAAAATTGGTTATAAAATTGTAGTGCTATACTTTTTTTAATATACTGTTTCATACAATTACTTAAGAACTGATTCAAGTTGGCTGGAATATGACTCCTGTCACAAGTATTCAAAATTGGCTCCAAGAATGTAAATATCAGTACTGATAGATGGTAATGTATGAGATACAGGGAGTTCTCCAAAGGTATGATTGGTGCAAAGGCTAGCCTTCTTTAACCACATTATTAATGAGCTAGAAGGCAAACTGAGTAGATGATACATAAGAAAGATTTGAAGAATAACACAAATAGAAGGATGAGGACAAATTTAAAGTATATTTGGAAGATGACTTTATTCATGATTAATTAACAAAAGACACATTATGGCTAGGGGAAATGTCTGGAAAGCTACAAAAACAAAAAAAAAGTATATGATATAAATAGACATCAAATTAAACTTATTTTATTAAAAAATAAAGTTGACATTAATATCTCATGAAGAGGTATTTTTTCCAAAACAGCAGTAATAAGTTTTTGTTTTCCCGCCATGCTTAAGAATATTAACCCATGTAATGCAGAACATTAGTAATAATTGCCAAGAGATATAGAATAACATGCAGAAAAAAATCTGGTCAACCAGGCTGATTAGTGATATTCATGTCTTTGAAAACTCATATGGAAGGCAACATTTTCTATCATAACTGTGCAACTCTGGAATTAAAATAAAATAAATAAAATATAGAATTTGAGAACCATGGCTCTTACCTTCTAGCATCTTAGATAGCTGTGTATATCCAGGAAGAAGTTGCTAAGGTAAGGGCCATTGTGAAAGTAAATTATCCTTTTTGAAAATATACAAGAATTATTTCCAGAAATAATTTTAAAAAATCTGTTTCATTTCAAATTAATCTTGTATAAACTAAATGAGTATCCTTTTCTCATGTTTGCTCTAGTTTTCTTTTTATATGTATCTTTCTTCAGATTATAAAGTGGTACTTATTGTAAAAAAATGATAAAATATTAAAGTACAAATAAGTAATTTAAATTATTCATTATATCATAATTTAGAAGCACATAGAGTTAACCTTTTAGTGTTACTTCACTCAGTGCATTTTCTATGTCCAAAGAAACAAAATAAACTTGGGAACACATTTCAAATACTGTCCTGTAAGCTTCTGTTTAAATTAAGGGTAAATGATGAAAAATTCCATGCCATTAAATTGTTTTCCAACATGATATTAATGGGTACGTAGTATTCTATTGCATGAATATGCCATATTTTATTTAATAGCATTTTATTTTGCATATGAGTTGCTTATAATTTTTAGCCGTTATAAGTAACTGAAGAAAATCTTTTCACATAAACTTTTTCTCACACGATCTATTGTAATCTAGAGTATAATATATAATATAATTTCTAGGGGTGATTGGTGGCTTCAAACCAAGATCCTGAGCAACATGGGCCTTTTCCAGAGTGACT
>RJWT010037162.1:0-13112 GCA_004365215.1 Cuniculus paca | reverse complement strand
GACACTGACCAGTCCATACATAACTGAAGCCTGAGGACTCTGTTTGCAGGATTGCTCCATACCTAGTCCCCTTGATTTTTGTGCCTTTTCAGGCTGCTTACCCCAGTTCTTGCTTCCCTGACTCCCTACTAGCTGTGGGTTTTACCTCAAACTCTATGGACAGTTGCCGCAAGAGGATAGAACAATCAATCAAATACTTGACCTAGATTTGGTAGGCATCCAAGGTTTAATAGACACTGTCCTAGATCCTTCAATCCCTTGTCAGAGTCAACTTAGGGAGAAAGCCTATAATAAGGGAAACAAACCATAAACTCCTGGTGGAAATTTTCAGTTGTGGAGACCTTGGCTAGGAACCATCCTAGGACCATTGACAGCCCCAGTGTTATTGTTTCTAGTTGGACCTTGTCTCAGAAGATCATGTGTAAAATGCCCATCAAAGATTTGTGAGGGAAACTAAAAAAGGGGGGAAATGTAACAGAAAATGGCCCCAAGCCAGTATACTTCAGTTTGTTAGCTGCCCAGGTAATAGTTCCAGTTCCAGTTCCTGTTACTTTAGTTTCTTAAAAACAGCTGGTCACTGTGATGCATATTGTAAGAACCAATCCCTAATTGACAAGCCATTCTCCCTCTGTACTTCCTGCTTGATTATCTCATATAAGACCTAAACCACCAGAGATCAGGGCCTGATACTCTGGGAATGATCCTGATCTGTGCCTGTTAACATAAATAAACCTGCTTCCAAATTCTGAGTGTTGTTTCAGTGTTTCTGTTTGCCACTGCACTTTGACACCAGTAATGAACTCACCAAGAAAGAAATTAGAAAATTGGTACCATTCAAAATAGCTTTAAGAAATGCTAAATACTTGGGAATTAACCAAAGACAGTAAAAGACCTCTATAATAAACACAAATCTCTGCTAGCTCATCAAAAAGAAGTTTATTTCAATGTTTGATTGATAATTTTTTTCATACCTAAATCTTGTAGTCTGAACAACTACTTTGAAAATAACAATATACAATATATTAACTAGTGTTAATTCTCCATTATTTTGTTTTGAAATTCTGTATCATCATTTTATTATTTTTTTTTGCTTTTGAAATAAAAAAGTGAATAAAGAGATAGAAACACAAAACAACAAACAAACAAACAAACAAAAAACTACAGATCTCTGAAAAAGGAGATTGAAAAAAATATCAGAAAATGGAAAGATATCCCTTATTCCTGGACAGGTAGAACCAATATTGGAATGAAAAATAAATGGTTATCCAGTAGAGTACTAGTAAGGGATACAAGGAAAGAAATTGGGATAGAAACAGATTGACAGGTGCCTTTCTTCCTCATTATGACCAAGAGCTTTTCCCCCAAATCTCAGCAGATCAATGCTTGAACTGGACAGATCCCAGGTCAAAGTCTGAGATGTCCTAATAGCAGAAGATTGTGATGTCCTCCAGTCTTTACATCACCTTGGACTATGCTTTTTTTAATTTTTTTTCAGTTGGCACCACCACATTAGTCAACAGTAGGATGTATTTAGGCTTCAGGAGTCCAGACACTAGCTGTGATTCATAATTAAATACATCTTGAATCCCATAAACAGTAAAGAGATATTGTACACGTAAAGGTTAATCATGGTGCCTAGCAAAATCTGGTTTTCATCATATCTGATTTAATCAGTAAATGCTCCAAATCCCAAAAATTTGCCTCTTAACTTGTATCCATATTGATTGGAAGAATCATTGGTCAATTATCTAAACATAAATCTGTGTATTTGGATATAAAAATGCATCAGAGGTGGACCATGCTCTCCCCAAGCTTTGGGCTATCTGGGGATTTGGTTAATGCAATAATTAGCTTATGCAAGGCAGGATTTCCTACACAAGGCTAAGAGTTGTTTCTTAATGCCATTTTGTATTGACAGTCTGGTAGCCATGGTGCAGGAAGCTTTCAATCAGCCTGCACTGATCAGGGACATTTTCTGAGGAAGAGCTATTTGAAGTGGATTTGATTTAGATAACATGGGGAATAGGAAAGGCCACTCCAGGGAAAGAGGATTGTCAGGGATGATGGTATAGAGGCTGGAATGCTTCGGTATGTCCTGGGAGGCATGATTTGAGCAGCTTTCCAAGGTAAATTTGCTTTGGTAGTAGTGAGACAGGTTTGGAAAAAGACAGACAGGGAAGGAAACCTTATTTTTGAGAAAGGAGCAGTGAAGGGCATATTATAGTTCTTTTGTAGGTTAGAGTTGGATTGGGAGAGCCCTTGGAATTCTTCCCTTTGTATAGTTTGTCCACTGTCTCCCTGCATGCAGGAAAAATGAACCCAAGACTTCTGGAACTTTGGAATTAACTACTTTTCACCAGAGAGTATTTCCCTGTATCTACAAGGAGGAGAGAACCTCTGGCAGCACAAATGGGCACTGTCTAGTGCTCGTGATGATGTATGTTGAAAGCTTTCTTTGGAAAAGTCTTGGGCTATGGTGGTGCTTGAGTTTAGTATTTACTCTGTGATGCAATTGTGCTCACACAGCATGCTCTTGATCACCAGCTTTGTCCATAATGATGCCATGCATACATGTTGGCATGAGGACGCAAATGAGTTTTCAGCACTGCTGCCTTACAATTGGCTGCCAGTCAAATTCACAATCCAACTCTTGCACAAGCAGCTTCAGAAATCTCAGACAGAACAGCTTTATGCCTACTGACTCACCTTGAAAGAGAAATATAGCTTTTATGGTCTTTCTTGGCTTAAATTCTTGGCAGTTTAGAGCCTTTTTCATTGAAGACAGGTAACACATGGCTATAGCCATTACAACTCTGCTTTTCCATCCTGGTCCATGAAGGATGCCATGGGTCCCTGAGGAATTGAGTCTAACCTCTTTAAATGCATATGTCTATGGGTATTTCCTTCAGATTAAGAGACCTCTCATAAAGAAATTCTCTCATATCCCAACACCAGATAAATTTTAATTTACAAAATTTAAACTTGGAAAACTGATGCAAAGGATGAGGAAATGAGATGTTTTCTCCTAATTTCTGTCCCTGATTGCTTTATGGTGGTGGCAGTGATGGGTAGAGGGTCACATGAGTTATTTTTCTCCACAAGGGAAGTTCTCTGTAAGCTATGGTGACTTGGGTGGAGTCTCTGCAGAGTGCCTAGGTTTCCATCAAAGCAAAACTCAGGGCTGCAGGAGAGCTGGTTTCCTGCTTGCCGTCTCTCATGCCACAAATACTTCTTTCTCTGCACCTGCACACACAAGTTTCCTCTAATGAATACCCTCCTTCAGTTACATTTCATCCCTTTTCTACTCCAGATCCAATGCCATTGCCTTTCTGCGGCAGTTGCGGGTTATTCCAGCCTCCGCATGGGACTCTTCTGACTTCTCCTGCCTCCCCTCCCCTCCCCCAGATGCTCTCAGGTTTCTTTGTGTTGTCATCTTGGTCACGTACCCAACTCTCAGGGCATAAGATCTGTGATAAATTGGCTTAGAAGGATTGAGAAGAAAAGTGAAAATGTGTGGCTTTGTAAGAGTCAGTAATAGCATTTACACTTTTTTTAGTAGCTTTTTTTTTTGCTTCTAGGAAGAATATACATATAGTACATATATAATATTTTGGGGGTGGGGTTCTAGGGCATTAGGGATTCAACTTAGGACTTTGCACTGAGCTATATCCCCAGTGCCTTTAAATTTTTTTTAAATTTTGAAATAGGTTATCACCAAGTTACTAAATTGCCCAGGCTGAGCTTGAACTTGCAATTCTCTGGCCTCAACCTCTGATAATTCTGGAATTACAAGCATGTACTACAGCATCCAGAATTGTTGTCAAGGAAGTTTTTCATACATTGTTATCTTTAGGAGACTATCAGTTAATGGCTATCAGGAGATAGTGGCCTACTGTCCTGAATTCTGCTTTTGGAAGCAGATAATCTGCCTTTCCTGAATATCTCCTGTAGCAGAGCCAAGAGAGGAGTGACTGCGGACAAGGTTGGGCCAGGCTGGAGAGTCTGAAATAGTTGAGAATGTGGTGATAGAATAAGACTGTGTACATGGTGGACCTCGGGACAGAACCAGAACAGGGGCTGAAATGGAGTCGTTTACTTTGCTTTACTTTGAAAGTGCACATCACTGTGAAGGTTTCTTAAATTGCGCACTATAAAGAAAAATATGTACCAATACTGATCTTGCTTTAATATTATGGTAAAATGTATGTCATTTTATTGGATTTAGTGTTTTTACTTTACATTTTGATTGATTGTGAGAGGATTATTATGTATAAATTTAAAAACAGGACTCTGCATCAAGTTAACTACTTGCAGTGTTGTTGACTTACTTATTGATTGAGTTGCATTGATCTAACAAGACCAACTAATGGGGAATAATTATGTGTCTTTCTAGATTAAACAGATTTTCTTACTCTGGTCACTAATTTTGTTATTTTTTTTTTTAGGTGAATCTATCTCTTACCTAGAAAGACACAGTTTTTGATTTACTTGCTTAATTAAACTGGGTTTATCTAGTCCCCATGTGTCAGAGGGTGAGAAATACCAGATATTTGCAGGGTTTGTATATGTGCAAGACCTAAATGTTTGAGTCTATTGTCTAAAAAGTAGGTCTTGCCACTCCAGTGCTACCTACTATATGTGTTCAATCTGAAACTAGGGGTATATGCAAACACTCATGCCAGAAACTGTAATAGGGTTTGCTTTATCTCCTCCTTCCTGTGCTTTCTCCTCACTCATTTCAGATGTTTCTTTGTTCATAGGGAAATGTGAGATAGAGACAGACTAGCATGGCAGCATAACATTGTTTGTAGCAGTCAGAATACAATACAGTATATTTGGATTATTTGAAGAATTAAATAAAGCTGTGAACATGATTTAGAGAAAACAGCAAGGGATGGAGGTAGTTCTAGCCTTAGGTCTGAAAGGGAAGGGGAAGGTCTGGTTGCTGGGACCTACACAGGAAAACTGAAGGAATAAAGTTGACTGACAGGAGCTGTGGTCTTCAGTTGATAAAGGCAGGTAAAATAACAGCAGTCATTAGTAATGGAGCTAAAGAACTTGATTCCACTTTTCAATATGTTCTGAGGTCTTTCTAATGCTATTCATTGTCTGAACCTAAAGACACATTAGACATCAATGGAACCTCTTGATCGAGTCTGTAAATGTCATCCTGTTACATTTGGAGCAGAATGGAAAGTAGATTTGAATGGGCAAATGGAAGACACCCAGAATACAAACCCCAAATCAGGGTCAAATGTTGTTTCAGCTCTGTAGGCAGCATCACTCAGTTAACATTTCACTTTCATTCCAAGTGTAATTGGAACCATGTGGTTTACTGAATATCAGTAGACAAAAGACTCGTCTCTACAAACTATACACAGGTAGGTGAGATCATTCTTACTGAAGTTAATGCCTAGCATTTCCACAGCCATTTTTCAGGGAAGTGAAGAAGCCAATAGAGCCTTTTAAGGATATCTGGTTCTGTCTCCTACCTGATATTTACTTTCACTGGTTTTCTGAGAAGACATTTCAGGATATTAGTCAGCTTTTTCATTGCTGAGAGAAAATATCTGACATACATAATTTAAAAGACAGGCTTATTTTGGCTTACAGTTTCTGAGAGTTCAGTCCATGAGTGGTCAGCTCCAGGGCAGAAAAGACATGGTAGAAGGGTGGGGAGAAGGAAAGTTTCTCAACCTTTTGCAGCTAGAAAACAGAGGGACAGAGAAGAGCCAGATTAAGAGACACAGCCTTCAACGGTGTGTCCTCAGTAACCCACTTCCTTCAACTGGGCCCCACTTCCTAACAGCACATTCAGTTATGAACTTAGCAATGGTTGGATCCATGTAGCAATGCTGTATCAGTCAGCATTTACTACAGAAACAGATATAACTGCCTTGATTACTTTGCTCTCATTGTTGAGACAAAATACCTGATGCCCAAAGTGAAGGAAGGAGAGGTTTATTTAGCTTACAGTTTCTGGAGTTTTCAGTCCATAATCAGTTGGCTCTAAAGCAGAGTGGCATGGCTGAGGGGGCAGTCATTCATGATGGCTACAAGCAGCAAGAGTGAACTGTGCAAAATGGGGAAAAACATGCCCCCATTCTGACCTTACATTGTATGTTGGCACCACCCCTAGGTGGGTGCAGAACTGACACCACCAATTCCAGCTCTAGACAGTAAGTCAGTCACAAATGCTAGATTTAGCCACTTCCATCACTACATGAGGCTTGGGGGGGGCATCTATATACAAACCATAACATTCCACCCCTGACCCTCCAAAGACTCATGCACATCCCTTATACGAAAGACATTTAGTCCATCTCCATGCGTTGTGAAAGTCCTAACAGTTTCAGCATTGCTGAAAAGTCCAAGTCCCACATCTCCTCCAAGATCTAAGGGAAACTCTTAGCTGCAAGCCCCTGTACAAATGAAAACAAAGTTAAACACTTCCAACATACAATGGCACAAGATAGACATTACCATTCCAAACGTTACAAACAGGGGAATACAAAGCATTGGAACCAAAGTAAGTCCAAGATCCAGCAGGGCAAATGTTAAGTCCTGTAGCTGTCTGTGCAGCATCTGAAGCAATCTGTGGCAAATTGCGAACTCCAAAGGGCTTGTATGGCTCTACCCCCATGGCACTTTTAGGGGTTTTAGTTTCCACAGCTTCTCTCTTAGGCCCACTCTGCTCAATCTTTGCAGCCTTCCTTAGATGATCCATGCTCCTGGCTTTTTCAAACTTCGGGGGTCCCTGGTTTGGCTTCACATTCACAGCTTGACTTATTGCCCTCTCAGGGATGCACTGCCTGGCCTCCTGGGCCCTCTGAAATCAGGGTGGAAGCCTTTTTAACCTCAGAATGTGTGCATTCTCCATGCACCTAAAACCAGTGCCACATGGATGCTGCCAAGGTCTGCTGCCAGCTGGAGCAGTAGCCAGGCTTTCCTCTTTCTTGGCCATAGAGGTTGAGTGCCTGGATTGTTGGGCACTTGGAACCTGATTGTGAGGAACAGATTCTCTATGTTGCCGCCATTTTGGAACCTCGCATGGCCTCCACCATCATTCTGGAATGTGGCGCTCGGCAGCTTTCTCCCCAGGGGAAAGTCTTTTGCTTTTGTATCTTTGAGGCTGTAAAGGGTGGAGACCTGCTGCTTCCCAGGATGTCTCCAGGCCATCTTTTTTATTTCTCTGTTCCTTCTCAGCAATCAAGGTCTCAGCTGTATTTTTACAGTCCACAACTTTATGACCAAACTCACAACATTTTAAATCACCATGCTGAGCTCTTTGCTCTTGATTTCCAACATACATCTGGCTAAAAGCTGCCAACAATAGCCATGCCACTGCCTCCACATTTGACTGCCTTAGAATTTCTTTTGCCAGATTAATCAAGCCATCGCCCTAATCTCAGTTTTAGGCAAAGTCTCTGGACACGAGCAGAATGCAGACAAACTTTCTGCCAAGCCATAACACACATTGTCTGGAGTCCAACAACCAATACAGTCCTTTCCAGGAGAAACCTCCCAAGTCTGGTCCTTACTGGCAGGCTTTCTATCAGCCTTCTGGTCTTTTGAGGTCTGACCAGAATCTCCCATACAGAACAGCCTAAGCTGTTCCAGGGCTTTTATTTCAAGTGACATCTCTGAACCTTTCCAAACTCTTCCCACAAGCCATTCCCAAAGCCTCTGAAACCACATGATTCAGTACAGCCACAGCAACAACCCCACTCCTGGTACCAAATTCTGTCTTGATTACTTTTCTCTCATTGTTGAGACAAATACCTGATGCCCAAAGTGAAGGAAGGAGAGGTTTGTTTAGCTTACAGTTTCTGGAGTTTTCAGTCCATAATCAGTTGGCTCCAAGGCAGAGTGGCATGGCTGAGGGGGCAGTCATTCATGATGGCTACAAGCAGCAAGAGTGAACTGCACAAAACAGGGAAAAATATGCCCCCTTTCCAACCTTACAGTGTATGTCAGCACCACCCTTGCACAGGTGCAGAACTCACACTGCCAATCCCAGCACTAGACAAGTCAATCACAAATGCTAGATTCAGCCACTTCCATGACTACATGAGGCTTGGGGGTGCCATCTACATAAGCCATAATAACAACACAAGATACACAAATGTATAAAAAAATCATAAGATTGGTTTATAATGGCCCATCACAGAGTTAGATGAGGAAGAATGCAGAGGGTATCTGCGTGCTGGAGGCTGAAGAATCCAACCCAAGGTCTGGAGATTACTGCAATCTCTGGTGCAAGTCCATATCAGGAGACCAATGGTTCTGTGATGAAATGCTGAAGAATCTATGATGAAGGCTGAAGAGTCTACAATAAAGGCTGGAGAGTCCAGGCAGAAGCCAAACAGTCTGCTCAGAAGTTAAGATATGATGTCCAAGTTGAAGGTGAAGACTGGAGCTCCTCCAAAGAATCAGCAATCAGTCCTTCCTTATTTGCCTTTTATTGTATGCAGGCTATTGCCCTCAGGTGGGTGTAGCACTCACAACATCTGGGTGCCCTCCTCTTAAACAGACTGGGGATGTTACAAAGTAAGGACCTTGGCCCCTGCTGAATCACTTAGTCAAACTTATGACATTCTCAAGTTGATACAATGTATCAACCATTACAAACCCCTTGGTCCAGTCACTTTCCAAAAGCCTACCTCTGAACTCATGAGATATTTGGGTGAAATTTTAGATCTTAACCATAACAGGATCTGAAGTATAAAGCTCCTCAACAGTGAGAAGCATACTTTCTGCTTCATAATTGACCTAAAAGAGTGATGGGCAAATAGCACCTGGCCTAGAAATTTTTAAAAATTATTATTAGTACATGTTTTGCAGTTCATGCAGTTTGCAATTATCTTGGGGAGTGATTATATGTACATACCGCAGCTTGTTTCTTCTTAAAATCCTCTTCCTCTTCCCCTCCCCTCCCCTCCCCTTCCCTCAGTCTCTTCTAATTCCCTTATCTTATTTTTCATTCTAGTTGATATAATTAATCTTAGCTCATACTATGGCATGGAATCTTTACATTACTTGAGGTTGTTAGCTTCCTTTATATGACATATCTTTATTCTACTTATCTCCCCTTCCCTACTTCCTTACCTCTTGTGGTTTTCTCCTTGGACCACTTCTCTATTGCAAGTGCTCCATCTCCTTGTCCACTTCTATCCACACTTTTTTCTCTTTGTACTTTGCCAAACTCAAATGAGAGATACCATATAGTATGTTAGTTTGTGTGTCTGGTTTATTTCACTTGACATTACATTTTTCAGATGCATCCATTTTCCTATAAATGTCTTGTCTATCAATCTTTACAGCCCAGTAGTATTCCATTATATATAGACATCACACACACTTTATCCAATCATCTGTTGATGGGTATACAGGCAGTTTCCAGGATTTAACTAATATGAGTTGTGCTGTTATAAACATTGATGTGGTATCATTGTAGTATGATGCCTTAAGCTCTTTGGGGAAGATACCTAGCAGGGGGATCACTGAGTCATACAGAATTCCTAATTTCAGTCCTTTGAGAAATCTCTATACTGATTTCCATAATGGTTGTACTAGTTTATGTTCCCACTAACAATGAAGGAGGCTTCTTTTCACCACAGCTGCACCAGTATTTGTTATTGTTTGGTTTCTTAATGATTGCCATTCTTTTTGAAGAAATATGAAATCTTAAACTGTACGTCTCTGATGGCCAGGGATGTTGAACATTATTTCATATATTCATTGACCATTTGTATTTCTTCCTCTGTGAAGTGTCTATTCATTTTTCTTGCCCTTTTCTTGACTGGTTCTTTAATTTAGGTGGTTTAATTGTTTGAGTTCTTTGTATCTTCTATATATTAGTCCTCAGTCTGAGGAGTAGCTGGCAAAATTTTTTCCCATTCTTTAGGTTGTGTCTTCACTCTACTGATTGATTCTTTTGCTGTACAGAAGCTTTTTAGTCTGATATAGTCCCATTTATTGATTCTTGCTGTTACTTCTTGTGCAATTGAGGGTGAGAGGAAAGAAAAGAAAAACTAAGAATGAACAAGACACAGGAGAAAGAAATCAGGCTAAGAGATATGAATAAAAGAAGGAGGGTTAAAATGAGACAAGGGAGAATTCTCTTACCCTCTCTAAATTATATTGGAAGAAAAAGGGAATAGTAACAGAAGCACACATACACAGAGATACTCATAAAAAGGGTAAAATAATGGAATGAAAGTAAGGGGAGAAATGTACAGAAGGAAGAAAACAGTACAGAATAAAAAAATAAAAAAATTTAAAAAGCAAAATAAAATTAATACAATCAAACAAAGAAAAAGAAAAGAAAGTTTTCTATTGTTTTGGACACATGGCTCTTTTCTTCAGTTTAGGATTAAGGAACATAGCTCAAGTTAGGATGTGTCTCTGTTCATGCTGGAAGTCTAAGGTGGCAGTTTGTCCCCAAAAGGTGCTTGTTTTAGAGATCTGCTTACATAGTGAAATAGCACCAGTGGGAGGCTCCAATCCTTCGTAATTCAGGCCGAACCTGGCCTCTGACTGCAGGAGCACGATCTATGATCACCAGCCCCTGCCTCTCAGAGGGTCCCTCCCAGTCTGCTCCCCACCTGCCAGCAGTGTCCTGTGACTGTCTTTCTCTCATCCACTCTGAAACTCACAGTCTACAGTGGCATCCCTGCCAGTTCTTGCTCCATAGTTGTAGCTGTGGATGCTTGTACTGAAGTCACTCACCAACTGTTGATTGTGGAAGTCTTTCCTGGAAGCAGTGTCCTGTGTTTTCCTTGCTGGTTCCAATGGCAGGTGATTCTGTCGGTCCCAATGGAGATCTCTTGTTCTCCATGAGCAAAACAGTTGTTAATTTTATTTCACCTCTCAGCTGGTGACTAATCACTGCTGACGGTGGCCCTGCATGGTCTCTCCTCGATGGTGTGATCTATTTCTTCTGTGTCACTTAATTGTATTTTCTTTTCCTCCATCAGTTCCCTCATTGTTCCCAGGTAACCTCCTCACTTCAGTTTCTCCTAAGTGTATTGCTTTCTAGACCCTAGACAGCTTGTCTTGGAGAAGCTGAGTTGCTGGCACTCACAGTTCCACTATTTGGGACTCTTTCTGGCTTGAAATTTTCATAACCTCATTCTGTTCAATTGTTCTTTCATCAGGGAAAATTCATTTAATTATCAAATTAGCAGGCAGATACATGTGAATTTTACATGTTTTATAGGTTAGCAGCTCCAAAGAGTATTAAGTGGCCAAAAACAATTTAAAAAATTAACTGCTCATTTATTCAGCAAATATTCTGTGTTGAATATTTTATTCAGATCTCAGTGTGTTCAAGCAACAAAATTGCTATGTCTGTGAAAAACAGAAAAGGTATTTCTCACCTTTCTGTGGACTGGGAATGCCAAGTTCAAGGTGCTATCAAATTAGAGGCCCGGTAAGGGCTCCTTTCTGTACATAGATGGCCATCTTCTTACTATGTCCTCACATAATGAAGTGAGGAAGCTTTCTGGCTTATAAGAGCATTTAATTACATTCGTGAGGGTTCCATACTCATGTTCAAATCAATTCCCAATAGATTCACCTCCAAATATCATCATATTTGTAATGAGGTCTCAACATATGCATGTGGGATCTGAGGGACCAGATACTCAATGAATAGCTGATGGATTTTCAGCTATGGGTTATTTTCATAATCCATGGATTACTTTCCCTGGATATGAAGTAGATGTCTAAGTTAGAAGAAATTTAAATCTAACTAAAAACTAATTATCAGTTACATTTTATAGGATTGAATTCTGGTTGTCAATTCTTGCAAAAGAAATAACCCTAGGCACAAGAACCTGCCTGGCAAGTGCAAGTTCATGAGTTTGATCCCCAGTACCAAGAAAAAAATCACCTTAAATTCACTGGATTAATACAACATTTTATCAATGTTGCTTATGGTTCCACTTGATTCAACTTACAGGGAAATTCACTATGGAATTTCTTATGTGATTGCAGTAAGAGTAATTATGAGTGAAGTCATCTGAAAGCTCACCTGGGCTGATTATACAAGAAGGTGCACTCATGTGACTGGAAACCAACTAGGAGCTCAGATGAGGCTGTTAAGTTGGCTTTTCAATATTTAGGCTCTTTATTGTCTGTGGGATGCTTACAATATGGAATCTGGGTAATACTAATGAGTGAAGTACCAAGTTTCTCAGAATTTAGTTCTTAATTCATGGAGAGTCTTAAAGACTGAATTAGTAGTCAGTGTTAAAAAAAAATAAAAACAGTGTTCCAAGACCCTGAAGATGGAATCTAACTTGAGCAAAATCTCAAAGATATGTAAAAACATGCTATGAGATGTGATTGGAGTATACAGTAAATGTTTAAATTAAAAAAAAATTATGAGAATCTTTAGTTGAACTGTCATGGGTGCCTCAGTGTTCTGAACTGATTCAAAACCTTTATTTTTCATCATTGCTTTGACTTTGGGGAAGAGCTGGAGTAAGTTAGATGAGGATACAACGCTGCGTTTTTATGAGCCTGGTTTTCCATTGGGTGTCACTTGGTAGCTGCATTCACTTTGTTTTTGATCACACCTTGTAAAGACATGAAAGACCTCCAGAACTGCTTTAGAAAGTGGCAAGAATAATGGGGTAGGGGTGTAAAAAGCTAATTGTCTTATTTTGAGGGCGATTAATAGCAATGTGTCTTTTAATGTAATATATTTTTAAAAATTTAAATGTTTACTATGTATTTTGATCATAGTGTATATATATAGTAATATATATTACAGTATATATAATTGATATGTATAATATATATTACAGTATATATAATATACTGTAAGTGGTCTAGTATTAAAACTACAGTGTATATATATATATATATACATACTAAGTAATCAAGACAAAATAAACCAAGAAAAGTTGATCAAGTCAATATAAATAAGAATTATAAAGAAGCTAAGAGAAAATGTAATAAAAACACAAAATACATGTTAGAAACAAGTAAAAATATATCAGTTCACATTGATATAGTTAGTTTGAAGAGATTAATTAAAGATTCTTTGAATGAAAATATATTGCAACTACATTAATAGATATAAATGTTCACATGTACATATG
>RJWT010037161.1:0-13107 GCA_004365215.1 Cuniculus paca | reverse complement strand
TCTCAGATGCTCATTTTTGGATTGGGTCTTTGAATTTGGGAGGACTGATATTTTTCAGTTCTTTATATGTTCTAGATATAAGGTCTTTCTTTTTTCTAATATGCACACTTTGACAATTATTTTTCAATATTTTTATTAACTTACTGATCAAATGTTCCTCTTTGTGTTGAATAATAGTGGTAGGATTAATTAGTGGTAGTTATTTCTTATTCTAATATTCACAGCTAACAAAAAATAAGGGGTAGGAATAGAAACAGGAGGAAGAAGATGAGGGCTGATATAAATAAGATATAAGTGCCTTGAAATGCAAGAAAAATAGTTGACAATGTTAAAGCCCTTACTGACAATAACTGGAAAAGATTCATCAACCAACAGATTTGTCTAAAGTTTCTTTCATAATTTCAAATATATGAAAATATAAGTTAATTTCTTTTATAATGTCAACTGATAAATCTAATGACAGAAAAATTGGAGAAAAACAAGCCAAGCATTTTATAATTCACATTTATACTTCTATGGACTTTTGACTATATTCATTAGAATTTAGGAAAATATCACATACATAACTTGTATTTTTAATTAAGCAATTCCTCAATAAAGCTATCAGTAGCTTTTTAGTTGGATTAATTAGAACAGCTGACCTCATTTCATTTTGCCTGATGTTAAAATAATGATTCTCTATAGACTTGGAGAATTACATGGACAATTAAGCAATATGAAATATATCGTTACATAGCTATATATTCTATATAATGCCATTTTCATTACTTTCTATTCATACGTGGAGTAGGTTTTTCTAAAAAGAACTGCAAGAAAATTTCTGACCACAGAAACACTTT
This sequence comes from Cuniculus paca, assembly GCA_004365215.1. Classification (NCBI taxonomy): domain Eukaryota; kingdom Metazoa; phylum Chordata; class Mammalia; order Rodentia; family Cuniculidae; genus Cuniculus; species Cuniculus paca. Next base: position 12,268 of record RJWT010037161.1, on the reverse strand, counting down.
TCAGTAATGCTTGTCCAAGATATTTCCATTTATAGTCTGTATCTATAAAATCTGAAGAACTATATTGAAAGTTCCTTTCTATGAGTTCTCTAAAGATTTAACAGGTTGAATTTGTAATTGAATGTGGCTGTTTGAAACATGGTCACAGATTCTTTGATACACCTTTCCTCAGGAGATGTAGCTGAATTCATCTCTTTGAATGCAGACTGGATTTAGTGATTTGCTTCTAAGGGAACAGAATACAGCAAAAGTATATCACATTTGACATTAAATTTCAAAAGACTGTGGTCTCTGCCTTACCTATCCTCTCATTCTCACCATCTCAAATCACGTGTTCTTGGGAAAGCCATCTGCATTTTCTGAAGAACTTCCAGAAAGGCCAGTAGGACAGTCACGTTATAAGGACAATCATTAGCATGCAGAGCAGCACTGGAGTGAGGAACTGGTGATCACCAGCATCACATGAATGAGCTTGGAAGCAGGTATTCTGAGGGGTGCCAATGTTTATGTCAGTTAGTTTGTAAGTAAATCACTGGTCAAATAGTGACATTATCCCAACCTGAGTGAGAACTTGGTTACAACTTCAAAGGAGTCCCTAAGCCAAAATCCTGGATTTCTGATCCACCAGACTATGGAATAAGAAATGTTTATCGCTGTAAGCCACTGAATTTGCTCTAAATTCTTACACAATAATAGCTAACTAATATATTGAACAATTAAAATCCAAAGGGAGACAACATTTTGTGTAGCGTATTTATGGATTTCTTTAAAGTGTGGCTTCCGAGTAATATTTATGCATTGAATATTGCTAGTTACTTCTTATTCTTAGTCTGTTATATTTTAGTGAGTCACACTTTTCAATAACTGATACTGACTTAATAGCCAGCATTTAATTAATATTGACTGTAAGTACCGATTTTCTTAGTTAACTTTTACAGTGATTCATTGCTGACATTCACTGTACTTCCTGAAATCAGTAGTCTCTAAATTAGCTAAACTCAAAGACAGTGTGTATAATCCATCATCTTATTTTATTTGATTCAAGTGTTATAATGTGCATTGATAATTATCAGAGAAAACCAAAAGTGACATTGAGAAAGTGGAATATTTTAAATTCTAATTTCCTTTCAAATGTGGCCTGATGTATATGTGCACTAAGAAATAGTAGTGTAGAATTTTAATCAAATTTAAGTGCTTTCTCTATATAAGAATCACTGAAAAGAAAGAATGTTAGGAAATTTTTTGATTAGATTTTTGAGTTTTATTGAAATCTTACATGAACAAGAAATTGGAAATATAATCACATCAAAGAACAAATTGTCATGGTTTTGATGTTTAAGCCAAACAAATTTGTAGGGCAGATTTCAAAAAGGTGTGAAGTTATAACAATTTAAAAACACAGTTAACCTACTTCTAGGAATACAAAACATGCAGTCATAGGTTATTTTCAATACAAGACAATAAACTTATTTGCTTTAATTTCTTAAAACTACTAAGACAAAGCACTAGCTTGTATTTTTATTTACAGCTTACTTTCACACTCCTATGTAATCTATGCCAAATCCCAAAAAAAAAATGAAATTGTCCAAACCAAAGGTTCTGCAAAATCATGATTTAACAATTTGTTCTGAAGCTAAAATGAAGCCTGAAATGATAAAAGCATTGTAACCCCCAAAATAAGGAAACTCTGCAAGCCCAATAATGTCCAAGAGAATTTATGAAAAGAAGAAAACTAAAAAGACTTGAGTACATATGCAATAGTGATTTCTTCAGCCCAATCAATGCAAATGGCAGCAAATTGCTACTTAAAGATGAAACTGTTAAGCCAATTTGTTTTTTGAAGAATGTAGATCTAGAGCCAATCGTATCTTGACAGTATCATTTTCAAGCCCTCACTTGTCTATTTCCACTGTTGACCATAAGTATCCTGATAAAATTCCTAGTTGTCATTATTGTAATCATAGTTACCAGAATAGTCACCACCTTGCTGAAGCAGCTGCTGAGCGATGGGTTGGGAACCCCAGTTCTGTCTGTTGTTGGTCTGAGGATGCTTGGAATCAGGCTGGTTGTACTCATCTGCCTTTCCCTTGCCTCCTACATTGCCCCCACGATGGCCCCAAGCTCCATAGGAACCACAGCCTCTCTGCTGTTGTGCAGGACCCCTCTGTCACCCCTTGGTGGTGGTGGAACATCTCGCCTTCCTCCTCCTCTTCCTCTTATTGCATAGCCATCATCATGGCAGTTGTAGAGATCTTCATAGCTTCCATAATAGTCAAGATAATCATAAGCATAGTAATCATCATAGTAATCTTCATAGCCATAGTAATCTGGAGGGTAGCCATATTCACCTCCACCTCCACCACAGCCTCGACCTCTAATTGGAGATGGCATTTGAGGAGGAGGATGATAGTAGTCTTCATACGTGGTACTTCTGGAGGCCTGTCCAGCTGCTTGGCGCGCTTTCCTTTTCTTGTCTGGTGGTTTAGCTAGGAGTATTTCAATTTCTTCCCTTTCTATTTCTTTTCCATTCATTTCATCCATAGCCTTAACAGCAGCTCCTCTGTCTTCGAGATAAACAAATGCATAATCTTTCAACTGCTTTACACTTTCCAGTTTTCCAAATTCAGAAAATGACTTTTCCAATATTTCTTCTGTCGTTGTAGTAGCCAAGTTTCTTACAAATAAAACTTTCACCTTAGCCATGACTTCTGAATCCGGTTCTTCCACAGGGTCAGCCCATTCCACTGTAACTGCATTTCTTCCCCCACACTTTACTTTTGCACTTATCAGCTGATGTCTGGCTTGTGCTGCTGACTTGTGATTCTCACATTCGAGGAAGCAGAACCCCCGATTCTTCTTTTTGTCACCGGGTTGATGATAGAGAATAACGTCCACCAAACCCTCTGTGACTATACTGAATTCTTCCAGAATATTTTCTTTAGTCTTATTCTTCGAGATGGATCCAATGAAAAGTCTGTTGTTTGCCACAGAAATACACACACCAAGGTGTTTACCAGAGCGAATTTTATAGCTGTCACACAGCTTAACAGCTTCCTCTGCAGCTGTTAAATGCATACCCTCGGTTCTGATCAGACAGTGGATCCATCGTAAGACACAGATCCCAAATGGGACGAGCCTTCTCAAAAAGGAGCACCAACTCATCCTGATATAGATCTCTTGGTATTTTCCTTACAAAGACCTCTGTTCCAATTCCAGGCTGCACACGTGAACATACACTGTCTGGTGGAGGATCACCATACTTCCTTTGTCCTGTTGTTACATCCACAGTATAACCAGTCCTCTCAAGTAAAGCCTTGATCTTTGCTTCATCAGGTCCCTTTGTGCACTCTTGCACTTTGCTGCTCTGTTTTTCTCTTTGCCTGTAAGTCTTCATAATTCCACATAAAAACGCACTTTTGTTCTGAACATGTGATAAGTCACTTTCTTTGAACTGTCACAGCACAGGCAGAGCTCCTTCTTCATTAAATTCCCTGAGAGCATCAATTGCTCTTTCATCAAGATCGACATAAGCTACCAATCCTGTCTGAAATATTTCATCAAGTCTTTCTGCCACCTTCTGTAGGAGGCCTGCCTCTATCAGTGTCTTGTAGTGTTCTGTGTGAGTTACACTGGAAGTATCCATTGGCTCTTCCTCTTCTTTTAACTGTAACCGCATTACCATTCACCTGATTAGATATTTTATTATGCTGCAGGGCAGAGCTGGGGCCGGCCCAGGAAATTTTTATTGTGGTGTGAAAAACACTGCAATTTTAATGAGTAGTCCACAGGCATTCAAATAAACAGACATGCTAAATTAATTAAAGATATTAGAATACAAATTTTTAAAAATGGTTTTATGTACAAAGAGTTGATGGAGTTATATATTTGTTAATTATTGAATAGGAAGGACCTTCAAACTATTCTAAAAAATTGCAAGGACACTGAGGAAATGCAAATATAAATTTAATAATCAAATTGGAAAATAATACAATACAAATTTAATGCATTTAAATTTAGAGCATTTATTGCTTTCATTTACTAGGATTTGTATTTCAGTGAAGGGCACTTTATTTTGCTCTCTGATAAATGTCTCCTTAGTTGTTGGGTGACATTACTAAGGATGAAAGGATAGCACTAGACCAGAGTAAGTGCCCATGTTGCTAACTGAATTACATGCTTGGAATTTATCTTTTCAAGTTCATGCAGCATACTCAATAGTCTAAAAGATACATTATATTCCTTAATAGTTTCAATTGTACCCTTGTCTTTCCCCCAAAACAGTGACAATGTGGAAAACAAAAACTTTGTCTTAAGCTTCATTTTTATCTCTTCTCAGCATTTAGTACATTGTTGGTAACACGGTAGCACTGAATTGAAACTGGCTGATAGATTTGTTGTCAATTTGAAGGAGATCAAAGAAATGTTATGCTCCTCCAAATGGGCTCACTGAAGGAGAGAATCAGACTCCTATTACTGGTGTTTCTGTACAATAATTTTTAATTTTGTTCTTTGTTTCTTCATGTTAGGAGTAGATAAAAATAGTAATAATTATTTATCATGTAAGTAACTTATCCCAAGGAATCAACATATTTACATGCAATGTCTATGTTGATAAGGATAGAGCTTATAACCCTTGTCACTGAATTAATGAAAAGCATATATCTATATTCTATGCTCTAAAAATATTTTAAATGAGTGGTCAAAGTTAAATACTATTCACTTTTTAGGATTCTAATTTTAGAAACATTTTCAGGGAATAGATATAAATTAGATTTACTCCAATCAATTACATTTTTTAATATTGCACACCAAAATACAAAAGAAAATATAGGAATGGTCTCACATCATATTATTTGGATATAACTGAGAAATCTGGAGATGCTAGGTCAAGGAAAAAAGTTTTAAGTAAGAAACAAAATCTACTTTGAAGTAGCTTATGTACTCTTACTAGAAATACACATTACCTTCAGTACATAATGAACAAAAGTTTCTAAGAAACAAAATTTAGTATATTACAAGAAATATATTTTAGATCATTTAGGTCAAATATAATTTGAGAAACTGTATGTTGGCACTGAACTTTAGTGAGGGTATCAGAACTAGTAATAGCTATTGTCTTCTAACTTCACCATCTAAAATGCAGTCTCTTGGGGCCAGGGATATTCCTCTGCAGCATAAGCGCCTGCCTGGTGAATGTGAGGTCCTGAGTTTGATTCCCAGTATCCTCCTAAAAAATAAGTAAATAAAATAAAATGCAGTCTTAGCTATTGTTGGGGGCTCTTTATTTATGTTAGCATAAGGGGCTGATATCTCTCTCTGTCTCTTTCATTCTCTCTGATCAATATAGCTTTTTAAGTACATTCATTTTTACTTTCTTCATAATAAGTTCTTTTTCTACTCTCCTCAGAGTCCAAATTAAATCATCATTGAATCAAAATGATAAAATTCCAAGTATAAAATGAAATTATTTTTAAAAGTCATAGTTGTTTTAATTTGTTAAACAGATTATTAATTCACATATTCCATAATAAACTATTTGATTCAGGAGGACTCTGCCTTAAACTTTGTTAATCAGTAAAAACGATTGCCGTTTGTATAGAGTGTTTGTATAAATCAGTTTCTTTCTCCAAAAGGATTTTGTGGCCATCAAACTAAAGAAGTGTCACCATAGACCTGTTAAGCAACACTTTCAATTAAGTTTAGAAAAATAAGGTGAAAATAAATCTTTTTCTAGGCTTCGTTAAGATAAATCCTAATTAACTCTGCTTTAGGTCTCTGGGGATTAATGAAGAGTGTTTCCAGTGAAAAAACCAAAGGAGACCTAAAGAGACAAGGATATATTTTCAAAATAAATGACAGCAACAAAGGAAATGTAATGAAAAGGTTTCCCGCTCATTTACATGAAATTATAATGATAAAATGGAGATTACATTAATATTACATAGTTTTAAGGTTTGCAGTTTTAGAGAATGACAAGCAAAATAATAAACATGATAGTTCCCCACAAGAAGAGTGTGTCACATTACTCCATGAGGTGATTCTCTAGGCCAGCTTGATATACAACGTCATGTTGAATTATCAAAGTATGCTTAATAATCACTCATGAGAGTGTTTTTAGTTTATTATGACTTGATATTTGGTGGAAGCTGAATGCCGACATATTGACTTGCATTTAGACCATAGTCTGGCAGTACTGATCCCTCACATATGTAATGCATAAAGGTTAAATTTACAAAAGAGTAGAAATATAATTATAACCTTACTCCCTTCCATTCCAAACCCAGACTATTTCAGTTCAAATATTCTAACATCTCTTGCTAATTGGTAATTTTATAGTACACATAGAAAGGATAATTGTGGGGCTTTTTGTTTGTTTTTTTGTGGCACCAGGGATCAAGCTCTTGACCTTGTGCTTGCCAGGCAGGTGCTTAGGCCACTGAGCTATATCCTTGGCCCTTATAATTGTGGTTTTTGAGAGAAAACTTCCCCACAGTCTCCAGTATGAGTTTTTGGGATGTATTTCATTAGGATTCTTTCCTTTCCCTGGAAATCAACCAAACCAACAAGGAAAACAAAATAATTAATTAACAAACTAAGTTTTGTATACTTTTACTTTCAAAGGTCAAAATCAATTGAGACTGTCCAACCCATATGGCAAGGGAAGTGGGGAATATGAGTGATCCTGAAGGCAACATATTTTTTCAAAAACCATCCCAGAATCTACATTTTGGTTAAGAAGATATACCTTAAAGAGCTAAAGAAATACCCTGGACCTGTAACAATCATAGAATGAGCTGAGGTGAACAAGGATGAGATGGAGTAGGCACAGTGTACAGGAGTTAGAGGTTGGGGAGCAAGGGTATGCAGAGAAATGAATATCAGCAGATATCCAGAAGCATCATGAGAGATATGCAGTCTTGAAGCTCAGTGGTTCATCTTGATGAACATAGGTTGTGCTCTTTGCTATGGTTGTTTTGTATTACAGTGCTAGTGGCACAATGTATCCTAGGTATGGTTAGAATCAGAAAATACAGCAAGTGTCCTAAACTCTGTCTCTGTGGCAGTAGCAAAATAAAAGTCTGTTTCTAGTAATATGAAATGGTAATCAGGGTGTTGCCCTTGCTGATGCAGAGAAACATCCTATAAATAGGTGGCCAGGGAAAATCTAATTTATTCAAGCTTGAGCAGCCAAAAAGAAAAATGACCAAAAACAACTGGCACTTCATCCATAGAAAAACTAAAAGGAAATCTTTGGAAAATAAGCAGACGTATAAACAGATTTTTAAATGCACTTATGAGAAAATGTTTTTTAAAATAGATAAAAAATATGAGCTAGCATTTCTCCACATCTTGAAAAATTGAAAACAATTGCTTCTGAAAAGAGTACAAACACAAATTCAGGAACATAGGGAAAAATAGTGCCATAGTTTAAGTAGATGCGAAGTCTAATTATACCAATTAAAAATGTGAATGAGGCCTGAGGATGTGACTCAGTATTGTAATTGCCTAACATGTACTGAGTCTGAGCTTCACTACTGAAAAAAAGTGAATGATCCATTTATAATAATTAACAGACAATCAATACTTTGTTACCTGAAAACACTTCTGTACATATAAAGATAATTATTAAGGGAAGAGTAAAGATACATCATGCCAATACTGTTTAAAAAGCAGCTGAAATAGTTGTACTAATTTCATGCAAAGCAGACTTCAGGACAAAAAATGTCATTAAGGATAAGCAGGGGCTTTAAATAATGATAGATCACTTCATCAAGAATACATAATAAGTCTAATGCATTTAAAAATCAAGCATCAAAACAAGTGAGAAAAATAATAGAAAAAATAGATAAATGTACTGTTATAGCTAAAGACTCCAACATCTCTCTTTAGTAATTGATAAATTAAGCATGCAGAAAATCAATGAGGATTGGTTCACATGAACATTATCACCAGTCAACTTGATCCAATTGACAGTCTTGCCTCACTCAATAATAGCAAAATAAACATTCTTCTCAAACTTGCATGCAGAATTTACCAAGAAAAATCATATTATGGAGTATAAAAAAACAACAAATTTAAAAGGATAGAAACCACATAAGGGATGTTCTTACATCACCTCAGAGTTAAAGAACTAGAAAATCCTCCAGTATTAGGAGATTAAACAGCATACTTCTAAATAAGTTGATAGAGAAATTTTAAAGTATTTTGCATTATATAAAAAGTAGCACGATTTCTAGAATACAGTGAACAAAGTGATTAGAGGGAAATGTATGATTTCAACCCTCTTTTTGGAAAAGAAGACAGATCTATGGCAAGAGTTTTCATCTTAAGAAATGAAAGACAAACAATGTAAACCTAAAACAAAGCAGAACATATGAAACAAGAAAATTAGTGCACATTTACTTCAAATTGAAAACAGTAAAACAACAGAGAAAAATCAACAAATTCAAAGCTGGTTTTGTGCAAAAATAACTAAAATTGATGTGTTTCTTGACAGCTTAACTAAATGGAAAAAAGATGTAAATTGCCAATATTGAAAATGAAAGAGAGGTTATGAACTACTGCTTCTATTTGTTCCATGGACATTAAAAGAAAAATTTAAAAAGAATTAGAAACAAATCTAAACTTCAAAATCAGTTCCTTAGGTTGTATAAACCATTTTCCTTAAAAGACGTACACTCCACAAATTCATATGAAGTCAAATAAAATCTTATCTGCTAAAAATAATTGAATCAATAATTAATAACTTTACAAAAAGGAAGTACAAGATATGGCAATTTCACCTTTCTTCAAAGGATTTAGGAATAAATTATATCAATTCCTCATAATATCCAGAAAATAGAAACCGAATGAATACTTTTTCTTGAATTGGATGCATTTGTACTATCCTGAGATCAAAACCAGATAAAGACACTGAAAGAAAGAAAACTACTGATTAATATCGCTCATGAAAATAGATGCAAAATCACTAACAAAATATATGTAAATTAAATTCAACAATTTATTGAAACAATAACATGATTTTTGAATCAAATCTGTTTTGTTATGCTATGTGCCTAACTAAGCACAACATTGAAAGGAAAAGAATTTTAAGACATTTATTCTTAAATCCTTTCTTTAACACTTGAATATTTATTAATTTTTAAAAATTTTATCTTAAAGAGAATAAAGCCAATCAAAACAAACCAGTGTAGGTGACACAGGACTTCAACATAATAGGAAATCAACAATGGTTACCATAATGCTTCTTGCTGTCTTCGAAATAGCTGCAGATACCTTCAGACACAGTAAAAATCAAACAGAACAGAACAGAACAAAACCAATAAAAACAAAAGAGTGAATGCAATAAAGAACTTCAACACAAGAGAAGAGTAAATCCAAAATATATCTTGCTATCTTTGAAATAGCTGCCCATGCCATCAGATATAGCAAGATCAAACATAACAAAACAGGATAAAACCTAATCCAACAAAACAATGAAAATGATACAGAATTGAAAAGCAAGATAAGAAGGAATTAACAATGGCTACCACGTTAAGAAGGAGATCCCCTCCCTAGATGCCACACTGTGTACCATTATCCTCTGAATAGATGAGTAGACCACTGGCACGAGACCTGCAAAGTCAGTGAAACACCAAACATCACATGCATCAAATTGCATTTCACCTCAATAGCTATCATCACAGCCTTTGTTTCTCAGGATCAGCCAGTCACTTTTGGGAGAGTGGGGATGTGGGGGGGTTGGCTCTTCTTATTTCCCAGCCCACGTGCCAGAAGGGGCTAGGGACTGGCTGTGCCCCTGGCAGCAGCAGCCCCCTCATGGCACTGGTTTGGGGGGAGAGCTTGCTTCTTGGTGTTTTCCCCTGCAGTCCACGAATGGTGCTGACTCACAGGGAAAGGCTGGGGTCTGGCTGTGTCCTGGCAGCAGTGGCCTGTGCATGGTGATAGTTTTCAGGGAGGGCTTCCTTCTTGGTGAATTCTGGTTCTCTTCCCCCACAGTCTGCGAACGGTGCTAACTCATGGGAAAAGGCTGGGGTCTGACTGTCCCCTGGCAGCGGCCCTTAAATCCTCTAAAACAGCAGGATGAGATGAGTTCTTCAGGTGAAGTCACCGGCAGATTAATTCTAGAGAACACTGAGCACTGAAAGCACCACATGCAGCGGCCCTTGCCCTTGGAACCTGCTAAGATCAGACTTGGTGATGCACTACTGTTTAGAGTAAGGCATATCTATCTGAATGGAAACATGAACAATCATGCATCTCAGACAAAGATGCACATCACCCAAAGATTATATGGACACCCTGCCATTAAAAGACGAATGAAAAAAGAAAATGTCTAACCTGATTTAAAATAGGTGAATACATCTAATTCAGAGGGCCTAGTATGTTGACATAATTGTTACTCTGGAACAGATTAGAAACCAAATATAAGAGATGACTGAAAAACAGGGGGGAAAAATAGAGAAGGGCTGGGGATATAGCTCAGTGGCATAAGCACCTGCCTGGCTAGGGAAAGGCCTTGTGCTTTATTCCTAGTATGAAAAAAAAGAGATGATTTCAGTTAGAAATATATTATAAATATAGTCAATGTCTTGAAAATGCCAAAACAAATCTAGAAACAAAAAGTTTTAATCCTCTGGATGTCATTCCAACTTAATATCAAATATTCAGATTGATAGCTGCTTTTACTGACAGGATTCTTTGTTACCTGAAATCTTCAATATTCTTTTCCTTTTATTTTTATGGCACATGCATCAACACAATCACAAACCTTTGTGTGTAGACTCACACAAAAAAGAAAAAGTAAATTGGACTATTGCTACATTTTAATTAGAAATTAAAAGATATTCTACTGTGATTTATCAATGGCAACTAATGAAACTATTTTAACTCATTGCTAAGAATTGTTTTCCTTTGAAAAAGTATGATTTTTCTTATTTACTTTCAGAATGTATGACAGAAGCTCAGAATCTTTGGACATGTTGCCAAATTTTTCATTTAATTCATATTAAACATGCTAAACTTATTTCAAAAATATTGTAACCATTAGGATTCCTTGTCAATTTGATTGACTTGGAAGACAATTAAGGGATTAGTAAAACACAATTCTGGTGTATGTATGTAGGTCATGGGTGCATGATCTTGGGTACTATGTATGGTCTCTGTCCCATTCATTTCTAGTGTTCCTGTGCACAGCTTGGTGACCTCCATGACCTATTCATCTCTGCTCCACCATGCATTTTCATTATGATGTTTCTGTCTTATATCCAGGTGACCATAGACTGAATCTCCTGAAACTGTGAGCCAAATCAAACCTCTCCTCCATGAGGCTGTGACTGTAGTTTGTATCAGCAGTGGGAAAGTGACTAATAGGAAAAAAAAAATGGTATCAGTGTGGAGCCATCACTGTTACTGTGCCTGACTATGTAGTTTATAAGGCTTTAAAACTGGTTTGCAAGGGGAGTTTAGAAATTTTTGAAGAAACGAGTTAGCAAGGCCTTATAATGTTGTAAGTAGAGTCTGGTGGCTGATCCTGGTCACAGCTCAGAACACTAAAATGCTGATATAAATGCAGAAAAATAAAGGCCAAGCTTAGAAGGTTTAATTTGCAAACAAGACTTCATTGGCAATTGGAGTAGAATTCATCTGTTTACATCGTGGCAAGAAAAGTAATTGCCTACATTCTGCCAGTGTTTTAATACTTAGCATGAGACTGAGATGAAGGTGGTAGACTGACTCATTTGATTGGAAAATGTTCAAGTGAACCCAATGCTCAGATAGTAGCATGGATACTGCTGGTTGCATTTAATCAGATTTATAGTGAGAATTGGAGGCAACAATTAGAGGAGAAATCTTCAAAAAATTTATAGTTTGACTAAAAAAGAAAAATGTGCAAAGTTGAGGTCAAATGAGGAATATTTGGTGAAAAGGTTAGTATCATTAAAAAGAAATCAAGTACATTGTACATGAAGAAGAAGAAACATGAAGATATTTCAGAAGTCAGCAAGATCCCACCATCACACTCTCAAGAGTGTAAAGTATCAACCTTTCTTTTGAGAAGAGAGTCCATGAAAATCCTACTGGAACCCTTCCTAGGGAATTGGTTCCCTTTGATTTATTTCAGTGTATTTAGCCATCCCATCCAGGGGTTCAGAAATCACTGCAGCCATGATACAAGGGGGCTTGCCTATTGTTCCCATTGTAAGCAGATACTGGCATTGTCCACATGATGCTAGTATTATAGGCATACATAATCAAGTATTGCGAG
>RJWT010037160.1:0-13119 GCA_004365215.1 Cuniculus paca | reverse complement strand
AGCAGGCTGTGGATGACAGAAGATTGAGGCAACGTATACAGAAGGCAATTGCAGCAACACTGGCAGCCTGGAGATTTTTAACTGCCTTTACAGGCAGGAGAGGTATATTTTAGCAGTTTGACAGTTTATAGATATTTTATAGTTTTGAAGTCTTAGTTCTTTTGGGGGGCAGAATGAGGAGGGGGATTATGGCAGAGCTGGCAGGGACACATCAACAGGCTGTCCTGGAGCCAAAACTCTTGCTAGGGCCTTCCCAAAAATAATGGTAGGGTTTCCAAACCCTTGTACAATTGAGTAACAGTCCAAAAAGGGTGTATGGGTTGGGAACCACAGAATGTAAAGTGACGGCTGCATTGTCAATGGCATGGAGATCTTACCCAAAGTGATTAACAGTTTACAAGACTGATGTGTGGTGGGGTGCCTGTTTGTGCTTTCCAGGATATCTGACAGCAATGGGGGTCACAGGGAGGCAGCATGGTTGATGGTCAGGCCTGGACATGAGATTTTAGCCCATAGCTTTGGGAGGGGAATTTTCAGAACTTCAGGATTGTGGTTATTTGTCTTAGACTGATACAGGCACGATCTTACCTTCAGGGAACAGTTAAAGTTAAAAGTACCAGGGTAAATGAGAGGGAGCCTGACTGGCTTGGTGCAAAGCAGACAGTTGCTTTAACTTTAAGAGGTTTTTTTTCCAGAAGTGATATGGGGGCCAGTTTATACAGGAATTTACATTTGGTGAGGTGTCCTCTCAGGCTGCAAGTTTATGCCTGGCAGAAGGGGTGAGAGACAAGAGTCCCAGTTGCCCCAGTGATGGTTACTTCTTGACAGTGGAAACTTATGAAGGCAGAGTTCTGTTTTATAGTTTACCAGGAAAGTTACAGGTTTGCCCCCAACTTTTGCAATGGTCTCAGGCTCTCAGGGGCCCAATTTGATAGAGCTTGGTCTGTTTTATTCTTCCAGGCCTGAGAGGGGGAGGAGAGGTTTAGGTTGAGGTGGGCCTGGATAGTTAGGGCTTTTTTGTGTCTTGCAGATGGAGGGAGCACTTAGGTTTTATGTCCATAGCCCTTATAACTTGTAGCCCGAGGGTATGGTTGTTTATTAGACTGGACTTTTTTATGGACATTAGATGCTTTTTTTTAGACTAGGTTTCTGGGTAATAATGGTTGATGGGCTTTTTGCACCCTTTGTTGTTGCCTTTGAGAAACACTTGACTGGGTTGCTTTGTTTAAAGGCCATGGCAACCCATTTGTCAGGGCTGATGATACAATTTTTTCCTTAGTTAAAATATGGAAGTTAGAAGGAATTGCTGACAGTTATCTCAGGTAGACATTAAATGATGCCAACCAACCAGGATGGGAAGCAGAAGGCTCCAGAGGGGGAAGGTGTCTGTGGCTGAATGCAGGCAGTGGCTAGCTGGAACCAGTTTAATTGGCTGGAAGTAGATGAGTTGGAAGTGAAGAGTGAAGCTATAGGTGTTAGCAGCAAGTGTGGAATCTGATGAAGGTGCCAAGGAGGAATTTTCCGGAAGAATGGGCCTTTTAGTTTTTTTGGTTTCATTTTTAACTTTGTAAAAGCTCTTTTTCCTGCAGTAAGGGACTGAATTTTGACTAATTAGTTTCCAACTCTGATTTCCTAAGTGTGAGTTGCATATCCTTGAACAACGACCCAACAGAGTATGGGTGACCCTCAAAGAAAGAGGCCATTCGGATACCTACCTAGCTATGCTCATTGCGGGGACTTACGTGTGACAAAAGGAGGGTGCAAGGCCTCTGTTATGCCATATGTCAGTCACCACAGAATTGCAGGTAAGGGCCCAATCAGCCACTGTGATCAGTGCTTTCCATTCTTGGTGCACAGACAGAGAAGCCTATGGCTTATGATGCTCATTTTACTTATTTACACATTTATTTAGCAGGTACTTAGAGGTTAAACATTTTTATCCCCTTCCCTTGAAGATGGTCCTGACTAAGGAGAGTTGATTAGACTCCCCTTCTGCCCGAGCTGAGCAGGACTGACAGAAAAACTAACTGGGGTGACCTGAGGATCTTACCAGAATCAGGCAGGCAGGTAGGCAGACATGCAAGCAGACAGACAGACAAACAGACAGATTACATCCTCCTCTCTTTGGGGTCCAATGTGAGCTGCTGGAACAGGGAGCCAGGAATCCTCCTCCAGACCTCTGAGGGGACTCAAGAAATCTCAAAGGCATACCTTCCTATCAGGACCTGGAGAGGCTCTTGCTCCATTCATGAGGGTCATGAACAGTGACCAAAAAGGTCAGCATGGTCAGTTTTCCCAGTTGACATGCCAGATGCAATGGCAAGCAGAATCACCAAAACAACATCCAGAATTTGGAGACAGATTTATTTTGTCAATGGGTACTGATCAGGATCCTTCCCAAAATATCAGGTCCTGATCTGTGGTGGTCTAGGGCTTATACGGGAAAAACAATCAGGAAGTACAGAGGCACAGTGGCTTGTCGATTGGGGATTGGTTCTTAGAATTATGCATCATAGTGAACAGTCGTTTCTAAGAAGCAAAAGTAACAAGAACTATAACTGGAACTATTACCTGGGCAACTAACAAACTAAAGTATACTGGCTGGGAGGGGACATCTTCGGCTGTACTACCACTGAGCAACATTCTAGCCCCTCAATCTCATACCTCTCACCCACTCAGTATGCACACCAGACACTGTGGCCACCATTTTCATTATTGAGAGCAGCCGTGGTCTTCGAGACTCAGTGTCTCAAACATACTGGAAGGAGAAGATGAGATCTTTATCCCACACGTGCACAAGAGGAAATATGAAAATAGATTGGGAGTGATTTGTGTATGACTCGACCCCATTTGTTTTTGTTTTATTATTAAATTTATTGGTACAATTTAGATACATCTATAATGATCATATTCATCATAGGGAATTTGTACCTGTATGTAATATATCTGAATTCCTCTTTTTTTCCCTCTCAATCCTCTTACCTCCCTTCAACTCCTCTTTCCTTCCTTATTCCTTCCTTATTCCTTCCTTATTTCCATTTTGTCCTTCTTTTACTTTTTTTTCCTTTTCCTATGGACATTAGATGCTTTTTTTTTAACTAACCTTTAAACAAAGCAACCCAGTCAAGTGTTTCTCAAAGGCAACAACAAAGGGGGCAAAAAGCTCATCAACCATTATTACCCAGGGAATAGGGAATAGGGATTAGGCCCCCTCCTATTCCCCCTTTCTTTTATACAATGTCTCCCTATTTCACAATACCTATTATACACTTTGGTCCTTATTTACACTTCCGGGTTCTCACACCAGAAAAACAAGGCAGGATTTACACATGTGTGTCTGATTTATTTCACTTAGGAGTGTGGTCTGTTTTGTTTTGTTTTGTTTTGTATTGTTTTCATTCATTAAGAGGTTAAATCCACTGGGACAGGGACATTCTAAAACTTAACACAATTTCCTACTCTTTTTTAACTGTAAGTATATCCGGTTTGTTGGAATCATTTTCTAAGATTTTTTTTTCTCATTGAAATGTACTCTTATTCCTCCTTGCCACCACAAATCTTAGACATATCACAAAATATTTACCTGTGCAATTTATATAAGCTGGCAACATGAATTCTAAACTCACTTCTCAAGCAAATTTGAAATCTACTGAGCCACTCTCATTGAGTAGTCAGAAGAACATTACTTACCTTCCAATGATTTTATGACAAGCACCAGCTTCTGAATATTATTGGATACTACTCTAAAAATAAAACATTGCAGATAATTACTCCTTAGAACAGAATAAATCATTATATTAATTTGAAAAGTTATCAAGAATATGGGAGAGAGAGTACTTTTTCTTTTTAATTCCAAATGTACATGAAAAAGTTCATTTCTGGGAGGAAATAGAACAAAAATTGCTCCATGCTTTTTGAAATTCATTTTCTAATGCTAATAACTAATCCAATGCTGTACAACCTCTTAGAGCCCTTAGAAAGAATTTCAGAAATGATATCACAACAGGAAGAAAAGAAAATTATAAGTGAGTAAAAACATCATCTTAATTGTAAAAGAGAATATTTGGGGCTTCTTTGGGAACTCAGTACAAAAAAGTTAAAAAAGAGATCGGGGCATTATAATTCCAAGAGTAGAAATACAAAGCTTTACAGAAGTAGGTGAAACAGATTTAAAGGAAATTAGTAACAGTAATAATAAAATCTAAGTCTTATTAAAATATATGGATTCACTTCATTTTCCTAAGAAACTTAGGAAAAAGTTTGAGAAAAGTTGGATAATGATCTCTACTTCATGCAGATGGAAAACCAGCAGCCTGTCTAATTTGGCAGGCTGTAGTTTGAGTTAGAGTGACCTGATCCCAGAGTATACAGTCATAACCATGGCACCGTGGTTATGACTGCACTTTATCTCTTTAAAAGTGTCAGACACAAAAGTTTACATTAATGATCACCCACTACCTTGAGTTCCCAAAACACAGGTAAGTTAGCAGCTCCTGATAGTGTAGGAACCAAAACCCAAATATTGTACAAATGAGGAAGACTAAATCCTAAAGATCTAACCTTTCATAAATGATGAAAGATCTCCAGATTCCTAACCCAAGGCTGTCTTTCCAAGCCATGGCACACACATTGGCAAACAAGTCAGACAGTGGGTGATACACGGTTTGGTAGAGAAAGTACAAGACTCTCTGGGATTATAAATAAAAAACAACTCATACCTGGAGGATCACAGAAAGGCAGCTTCCATGTGGCACAAGCAGAACGTGGCTTGTTTGGCTAAAGGGCTAACAAACAAGAGGACTTACAATGGCCATTCCAGAGAGCCCATGGCACGCCGGGAAGCTCGTTAAAGAGGACACTGCTCTCAAAGATTTTAATGAAGTCCTACATGAACTTATGCATTACACATTTTGACAATGGAGCATTCAAGCCAACTAAAATGTAAAACTACACTTGGATAAAGTCATTCAGAGTCATGTAGGCTACACTAAGGAATTTAAATATATTAGGTTGATTTCAGAGTTGAGGGGAGGCCTATAATAGCTAAAAGCCTTTCTCTCCTTCCCTGTTCCACTCCACTGCCCCAGGACACCACACTAACCATGTAGCAACCAGAGAAGAACTAAACAAAGCAGAGTGACTGAAATCTGTACAGAACCCAAATGAATGAGAAATACTAGAACTGAAGAGAGAAGACAATGTCCAAAAGAGAGGAAGTTTTTGTTGTTGCATGGTTTTCTTGTTTTGTTTGTTTTTATTTTGGAATACAAAGGACTGAACCAAGGGGTACTCTACTACTGAGTTACATGGCCAGTTCTATCTATGTATTTATCTATCTATCTATCTATCTATCAATCAATCAATCAATCAATCAATCATAGAGACAGTGTTTGCCTAGTCTGTCCCTAAATTTGAGACTCTTAGGTCTCAGACTCCCAGTGAACTGCGACTGCAGGTTATAAGCATGGCCCAATATCCGTGGGTAAGGAGTTTTATTTCATGAGAAAGCAAGTGATACAGAGCAATTGTTAATGATGAGATCGAAGGGCCTATAGATGCTGGGTTGATGCCACATAACAAGAACTGCTGTTAAACTTCGAGGGCTTTTACGAGATAGTCAATAAATTATTACTTAATTGAAAGCAGGCATATTGGGAGTACTTACACTGTGGACATCAGCAAAGGTTATCAGCAAAGAGGTTATCTTTTTGGAGAGCTAATTTATCAGTCCACCACTGCCTACTCTCACTGAGGATTTGTGCATTTGTTGTTCAAACTGTTGGAAGGAAATACATAATACAAGATACAATTTTTTAAACTTTCTGTTATTCTATGGACTCTTCATATATTGGCTTAAACTATGCACCATGAAGCTAAATAATGAAGTTGATAAACCCTCTTGTCCATAAGTTTCTATCTATCTTGGTAGATATATAGATCACAATACCTATAAAACAAAAATGATACTGTGGCCTAGGAAAGGCTGTAAGACTTGGTAGAAAATTTGATTCATGGATCTTAACACTGTCAAAAATAAGATCAATGCCTTAAACATTCTTAAATTAAATAAAATTAGTAGTTTTGTTTTATTTTAATAAAATTAGAAACATGTAATGGAGTGAGGATATAGCCCAGTGTTATAATTGTTACCTAGCATGTGCGAGGTACCAAGGACTTGATACTCAGCACTGTGAAATGTGAACTAAAATCCATAATGTTATGGTCCATATTTCATATAATATCTGAAAAATAATACCCTATAAATTTCATTATTGATCCTTATAAGACATTACTCTCATTTAATGCTTACTATATATACTAGCCATCATTTTTCCATAAAATCTACTTTGCTGTGTCTTACCTGTATTTTACAAAAGTTCAGGCTTACAGATTAAATAATGTGCTCAAATGTTATAGCTATAAGAGGCAAGAGTTCCCTGGCACTGATTCCATAGTAAAAGTAATTAAATTCTTTTTGTTTTAAGTTTTACTGCTTATTAGAACATGTTTTCAGTATGCAATGATTGCATTCCTCATGGTAACTTGGTATGTGCATATAACACACCTTTTTTCACATTCTCTTCCTTAAAAGTAATTAAATTCTATATGTGGCTGCCCACAACGATATTTAAATTCCTATGGAAAATACTATGGACTACTAATAGTAGAAAGACATTTAACTTATATTAAAAATTAACATGATTAAAATTAAACATTAATATTTGCTAGACACTCATCCTGGTTGACTCCTATTTTTCAACCCAAATAACTGCTGGCACTAAGGATCAAAAAATCAATTTTCTTATTTCAATAAAAACTCTCTTAAGTAGATCTAATATATCAACTCACTAAATCAGACAGTACTTTCTATCCTTTATAAGTAAATATACTGATTGGTGTATGATAAATAATTTAAAGCTACTAGACAAGTATCTTATATTTCCACATTCTAAGCCCATCAGGTATACACACACCAAGAGGCAACTGTGTTCCCAAACCTGTTTATTTCTGTTGTTCTTGCTTATAAAAGCAGATGTTTCTACAATATTTACTAGAAACGCTAGGTAAATCAATAAAGTATGTGAAAGAAACAATTCCTGATTCTATGGAAAATAAATTAAAAAGTAGTCAACTGCAAAATGACAGAAAATATTAAATTGCATGAAAGGCACATATACAAAGTACAAAAGAAGATCAGGGTAGGAATGGCAGAAAGATAAAGATCAAGTACTTGCAGTTGACTAGAAGGGTACACAGGAAGACAAAAGGAAAGCTTTGTGAAAGATGTGTGTGGTTTAATACTGAATACTCATTACCATTTTGGAAAGTAGAAATATCACAAATTTAAGTTAAAAGAATTAAATGTCAACTATTGGTAAAGGCCAATACAGAAAGTAGTAATAAGCATATTTTCACAGATAAATATTGAACTGGAGTAAAATAATAAATAATGGGAGACTCTACAGTCCTGGTAATGCGTGTTCTATTAAGATTTTCAACAGCAAACAGTGGATGAGCTGCTAGAGGAATCTATGAACTCCTATGATTTTATTTTTTAAAAAAAGCATTTTTATTGCTATTTGCATTTTTGCAGAGAGAAGATTATAACTGTAATAACAAATGATATAGAACCAGTGTCCAACAGACTTATTCCAAAATAAATAGATGGGCTAATGAGGACGCTGTTGCCTGTTCCCTAGAATGAAAAGTACTCTATTAGGAATTAGTCGTAATTGTGAGCTTTAGTTGCTATGAAATATTGATGACAAATATCAGAAGTAATGAATAGCGATTTGAAAAGCAGAAAAATGACACCGGGCAAAAATAAAGTAGAATGACCATCTTTCTGTCACACCAAACCAATTAATTAGACCGTGGCCTGTTGACAAGGACTCTTTACCAGTAAGAACAAACATCAAAGAGAAGAAATATTTTCTTGTAATCACAAAAGAACAGAAGCAAGGGGATGCACATTTTCTAAAAATCTGCTAACAATTGTCTCCAGGGTAAAGAATTTAAGTCTCTAGAATTTAAGAGACTAAATACACTAAAATAATGAATTAGTGATTGGACCAATCAAAAATAAATTTCAGGGTGTTGTGTTTTCATACAGTCAACATCATTAAAAGGCAGATTAATTTTATGGGCATATAGTGGGCAAAGAAGAGAAACAGTTTTAACTAATTCCCAAAGAGACTTACGCGATCCATGTGCCTCTTCTAATAAGCTGTAAAATGCTACTTTTATTAGTGTGTCTCAAAGTAGTGAGCAGTTAAATATAGATCATTAGTCAGTGCATGTTTAATTACATATCAGTATTTCTTGAAGATTAAAAATGTCTGCAGTTCAATTATCCCCGCAAAGCAGGTCCTATTTTCTACCCATTCATCTAGAAACAGTGTAGTCACAAAGAAGATTGTTCTGGATTAAAAACTGCTGGACAGTATCCTACAGAACTCATTTCAAAGGAACAACAAAATACAATCATTCACCTGCTTCAGATGTCCAGAACAAGGCCCCGCTTTACACCTTCCTCCATTTACTGAATTCCACATCACAGCCCTCTCCTTGCAAGGCTCCTCCAGCACTATTTTAGCACAACCTCAGTTTTCACACAACTAGGCTTGCAAATATGAAAGTCATGCAAAATGGTCCAATTTATCATTTAAATGACAAACACTGAACGCTGAGGCTGAACTTCTTTCCCTACACTTAAGCAGACCATCTGCAGAGGTCTGGATCACCACACTTAGCTACCAACACGATATTTTTCTATCGGGATCTCAAGGGATCTTTTGCAATGGAAAGCTCATTCCTCAGAAAGGAAGAGAAAATGACTGTTTAAGATATGAATATAACAAAAAACAAACAAACAAACAAAAAAAACCAGAAGAACAATTTAGAACATGTAAGTGATGCGTGGGATAATTTACTTGATTACATGTACTGCAAGTATTTCCCTTCCTATTTTTGTAATGAACCTGACCGTGAAAAAACAAATTTACGTCTCTCGTCTGTGTCATTATAAGCTGAGCTCATTTCATGAGGAAAACCTACAGTTTAATTGCTTGATTTAAATTTGGCTAGTAGAACGCATACTGAAACATTACTCTTTTAATTATGTTAATTTATAACTGAAAAGCTAAATTTACAAAGACAATAACATTAATTATTTACTTGCCCATTAAAGTTGAATATATATTACCAAGTGAATTGGCTTCATAAGTCTGCCAAAACATTAAAAATAAGTTTGTTCCCTGACTTAGATGGGCGAGGCACGTGTTCTCAGCAGGTTACTTGTTTTTTTATTGGATTACATGAAAATATGTATAAACTGCTTTTCTTATCTAGATGATTCTCTACAGATCTGTCTTAGGGAAGGAAGAGACACTTAACATTTATTCAGTGGATTTTCTGTATCATTGTTTTTAGGTATTTCATTTAATCCTAGAACTGAACAAAGTAATATCTAGTGTTATCTCTTTTAAAAGATATTTTTAAAGATTTCAAGACTTGCCAGAGTAATTAACAAAATAATCAATTTAATTCATGACATATTCTATATAGAATGAGGGGCTATTTATGCTATACTGTGTTAATACTGATTATTCACAGTAGATTGGACAATTACTCATTGTAATTCTGTAAGGAGAAGATTTTCTTTAATGTCAGCATCAAAATTATTTAATGAAAATTTTACTCCTAGGCATGAATTTGGTTACTGGCAAAAATAACCATAGAACACAATCAAAAGAACAAAAACCACAGATCAGTGTGTACTCAATGACTTAAATTCAGAAAAAAAACAGAGGAAAAATTTCAGCAAATTCACTTGAACCTCATCTCTAAAGGGATTTAATGTTAAGCAGGCCTCTTTTAGGCTGTAACTCAGTAAGACAGTTTGGAAATTAAAGGTAACACATTTATTAGAAATTAAAGGTAACACATTCTGTGAGGACCAAATGTGATAAGGGATAAGGAAGAGCTATGAAAACTATCAAACATTATATAAATGCAAGTTAATACAGGAAGAATTTGACCTGTTGGCAATTCCCATGAAATTCACTTTAAGTTAATGTAAAGACAACAATTTAGCTGTATTTTCTTGTAAGCGGAAAGGCTTATAAAACTCATTTAATATATAAAAGTTTAGTCAGTATGTGGTCCAGAGAAATAAAATAATTAATATAGGACTTTAACAAGACTTTAATTAATACTCAATAAAGTATTCTGACATGAAAATGTTTTTTCCAAAGGGCTCTGGTCATTGTTTTTTCATTAATATTTTAAGCAAGTTTGTTAAACACAGAAATACAACAAAATATTAAGCATGTATTTATGCATGCATACTTTAAATAATACAACTGAACTGCTAATAGTTATGGAGCAATTAGGGGTGTATTAATATGTAATAAAAAGCAAATCTGTGCATTTTCTAAGAGAGATTTAAATTATAATTTGAATATGTAAAATTCTGCTGGAAGTAAAACAATGTTCCATGTTAGGTGATTCTCAAAAATATTTCCAAGTGTAGCTTGATAATTTCAGAGTTTTTTTAAATAGGAATTCTAAATCTAATGTAATAATAAATGATCTTCTTAGGTTGCCTTAGAACAATGCATATTCTCATTCATTATGAAGAAGTTTGGCTGAGGGCTAGGGTCTGAAACTAACAAATTAGGTTTAAACTACACTTTGGTTCTTTTTTATTCAATATTTAAGCAACATTAAAATATTTGTCTGTGGGAAGATACAGAACATTTTTAAATAAGGGAAAAAGACCATGTATATTTTTCTATTCCTTAGCATTAGAATTAAAATTAAAATAGAATATTTAATTTTTTTATTGCAGGTTAAGCTGAGAAGAAATAAAGATATGAATTAATGCATCCAGCATTTAAGTATGGAAAGAACTTTTATACCCTGAGCTCTCATATGACCAAATGCTTTTTAATGTCAAAATAACTCATTACTCATTACCCTAAGCATAAAACTTTACTCAACATCAAAACTGGGGATGACATCCTATGTGTCAAGCTTTCATTTTTATTTATGAATTTGGGGTAAAAGAAGGGCTTAGTTATTACTTTCCATACAACTCTGCTAATTATTTTCACATCATGGGAGTCTAGACTTGAAATAGCAGTAAAACCTTGACATTAAACAAGAAGAAGCTAAAATTTACCGAATCTAAAAAATCCAATTCAATTAATGAACCGTGCATACTGCTTACTGTTAGCAACTGCAAAAAAAAAACCTTGAAATGAGTTATACTAATGGCATCAGATGTAGCTCTGGGGTGAATTATTAAATCACATTTTACGTTTTAAAACCTGTTTGCGCACTAGTGGGGAAAATACCATTTAATCTAACATGGGCTTCCCTCTTTTGTAGCATGAATTACTATAAGAGAGAGTGTGAAAAAGGAAAAATAACATTTAAAATTGTAGCCTCTTGCTGAGTTCCTAAAGGAAATGTTTTTTTAAACATGTATGACACTTTGTATAAACTAGAATTGCTTTATAAAAGAGACATGGGAATGATGATCTGTGATACTAAGTAATACACAAGCATTGCAGAAGACCCACAAAACTATAAATATTTGCTGCTAATCAAATGACCGTCAGTACTGGCTTCTTCTAAGACATTTCTTAGAAACTGTAAACATATGGATACATTTATCAGTTATAATCTATGCAACTACTTCACTGAAGAAAGACATTTGGAAAAATACAGTTACCTCAAAAAAAGAAAACTTAAAAACCATGAAAGAATTCTTCAGAATTATTGGCAAACCACAGCTAATCGACTAACCCACATCTTTTCCAACATAGTGCATATTCTCCCAAATAAAAGGAAAATCAAGAAATCATTAGTTGCATGGAGAAGACAAATTCATCACTGGATAAGTTGTAATAATTTACTGACTAAAAGGTGAAAGAAGATGGAAAGTGTGTTAAGTGTTTTCTTAGATTAGAAAACCTCTAATTTCCTTCCACTTTAAAGGATCAAGGAAAATATCTGCATACATACTCAATGAATGACTTTAAAATTCTGGACATGGGGGCTGGCATGGTAGCTGGTGTTGTAGTATCCTCACCTAGCATGTACAAGACCCAGGGTTCAATCCTGACCGTCATGGTTGGGGGAAGAATACTACTGTAGAAATGCTGACCAAATAAATGTTCTGGAAACTCACACTAATTTTTGTTTGGTTTGGTTTCATTATTGTATTTTTAGAAGGAAAAAGTCCCACGCACAGAATTTTTTTTAATCAAAAACTTTATTGCATCTGTACTATTCCATAAACATTTATTGAACATGGTCAAATAAAGACAGACTAGAAAGTATGATGAAGGAAAGTAAAAATGCTATGAAGTTATAAACTGTCACTGGTTCTACTACAAATGACATCACTTTGCCCAGAAGGAGTAAGAAAAAGCTGAAGACACCAGTAGATAAATATTCCTGTACATTTACAGACATTGTATCTCGATCAAAGAATTTATGTTTGACTCTACAATTTTCTCTGGATCTTTTTTATCCATTAAATTTCCTGTCTAACTTTCAAAAAAGCTCTAAAATATAGAGCTTCTCTATAGTTTGAGTTACAGCATGAAGCTGCAATGTCTTATTACAAATATACCAAAGTGATAAAGAACTAGTGGAAAATGCTGTGTAATTTAAACTATAAAAACACATTTACAGAAATGGCAAAATGGGGACATTCAAAATTTTCATTTTCAAATATAAAAGATATAGACATGTAGGAGCAAATCAAAGCAGCACTAAAAATTCATTGGGGAGAACTTCCCTAGTTGAGGTAAAAGTATATTTCTATACTCCAGGTGTCACTTCTTATTAAATGATATTCCCTCCACCCAGCATCAGAGCTTTCCCTTCCTTTTCTTCTTCTACCAATGGACTCATGGCACACTGGCAAGGTAAGGAGCCAACCAGAAAGCTTAGATTACACTCCATGTATCTGAACATGCATCATTCCATTGTGCTCCAATGTGATTAGATGAAGATGCCTCATGCTGTTATAGTGGGAAAATGTCAAATGGAATCTTTGGCAGGGTGGACAATCATCTCGGCTTCAATTTTCTTTTTTTTTTT